>SCDS01000653.1:0-27100 GCA_004149465.1 Drosophila nigromelanica
GGGGTATGTACATGAAAATTTACAAAAAAATGGAGAAAAAAATTGTATTTTAAAAAATTTATATATTTTAAATGCAGAACTAATCAAGATGACGAAACATAACCAACATGCTATCAAAAATGAAAGTCGGGTGGGCGAAATTTGTATACCGATCTGTCTAAAGAAGATAACTACAAGAATATATCCAAAGTTTCAAGTCTCTATCTTTAATAGCGCCGAAAAAAGTTTCGTTCATCCGGACAGACAGACGGACGGACGGACAGACGGCCAGCATGACGGACATTGCAGGAACCCAATATACTAGTTTCACTCCGTGATCGAGTATAAAAATTTTAATTTCTTATGACTTGAAAATTGCAAAATTTAACAATAAATCGGAGCCAGCAACAATAACAATGAAATGGCAAAGGGACGGCTGCAAAAAAAAAGCTCTTGAAAATACAACAATGGAAACAACACAACAGGAACGTAACAAAGGCAGCGGAGGGTCAAAGCAACAGATAAAGCTAAAAACACCGAAACACCAAACGTAAAATTAAAGCGCAAAATGCAAATAAACGAAACCTAATAAAAGCAATTTGCAAAATTAAGTAAAATGCTTGCGCACCCGCCCCGGACGAGGAGGGGGCGCCAGAAGCGAGGTGGAGTGTCTGGCAACTAAACAAGCAAAGCTGTGCTAATTTTTTGTAAATAAAACTACCGATCTGGCGATCTACCGATGCAAGCGATCAAGCGATTTGCCAGCCACACCAGCAAAGCAACCACTTGGAAAATCAACTGTGAAAATCAGCCACAAAATACAAACTACAAACTGCAAACTGCGAACTGTGCCAAATTGCTGGCAAATCGTGAGGCGCAAGGCGCAAAACAACAGTTGCAATTCAAACGGAATGCAAATTCAGTCAGTCCCAGTGGTAATTACGAGCTCCAGCCAGCAGCACCACCGCCAGACCCACCAGACCCCAAAAATATATATATAAGAAAAATACAAAAAAAAATAAAAGCATTAGAATCTCTCTCAAGAGCTCAAGAGCTCAGCATCACCGCATGCTGCCTGCTTATTAAATTTGTGTAAGCCGCACAAACACTCACACACACATAACACACACTTGGTCTTAGCAATTTTGTGTTGTGTCTACCAGCAAGTCACGCGTTGAGCCGCTGTCTAGCCCCTCAGCCCCTCAGCCGCCCCCCTACTGGGTCATCAGTTGCTGCGCTGATTATTTGCTTAAATTGCTGCTAATAACATGACGTGGTGGCATTCAAAGAGAGATCGCCCCCCAGTGGCTGGACGCCCCATTTTGCATGCACATGCACATCTATGCACCGATTCAGAGTCGACGTCTGTCCATCATTTGCTAATTTCCTGATGTTTAGAAGTGCAGGGGAATGGGAGGGAGGGAGGTAGGGAGCCTTTACAGACGTTGTTGCCACCGTTTGCCAGAATGCGAGCTTGTGGCCCGTTTTCGTATGGGTTTCTCAGGCCAAATTGCTGCAAAATTAGTTGGCTTGTCTATTACACATTCAGATTGCAACTGCAATTGCGGAGATGCTGCTGCTGCCACAGATGTTGCATGCCGCCGCCCCATTGCGGCTGCAATTGGCAAATGTAAATGGCAAATGGTTCGGTTAGTTGCTCATAACTGCAGGGTATATGGCATATAGAAAACGGATCCACTTGCCGCACATGCAATTATGGCAGCAATTACACCAATCCAATCATCCAATTGCTGCTGCACCTGATCTATAATTTTCATTTGGCCAGTGAGTTACTTTTCACAGCTCGCGGCATCGTTTTTCGCAATTCAAGCACAAAAAGAAACTACATTCGTGTGTGTGTGTTTTTCCGTGTGTGTGTGTCTACTCGGGAATTGCAACAAACTCGAGTTAATGAAAGAATAATAAGGCAGGGTGACACTGACACAGCGTGTGGTCAAAATATCAAAGTCAACACCGAGCCACAGGCGAGAATCCAAAGCAACATGCAAAACGATACAGAAAGTCAATGAGATATTACAAATAAATAATGGAATGGAATTCCACAATGACTGCAACAGCTCTCAAAACAGTTACAAACTGCAACGCATATGCAAAATAGAGAAGACTCATACATATTTCAAACAAAAGTTGTTGACCTACTGGAAATAGATCCTTCAATATAAATAAAAAAAATATATGCATATTACTGTGTGATGATATATGTATATGTATATATATATTACTAGATACTCAGTTTTCAGTGTAATTACGTAATAGATAGCAGCGAAACTTTCAGGATCTGATTAAAAATTATGCGAAATAGAAGAAAGTAAAAAATGTACAACCGTTGTTAAAATACGTTGAAGCTGGAAATTTTCTTACTTAAATTCCAGATTTTAAAAACGTTTATATCCCTGAATTCCCAAATACAATATAAATAATCAAATTCAATTATTCATTTGAGAAACGCTGTATTTGAGTACTTTTTTGAGTATTCATATTCTATTTAGAATATTCTAAATCGAAAATTGCTTTACTCTTAATTTAAACACGCATGGTTTATTGATACCTTTAGATACACTTTAATATTTACATTAATATTTACTTGCATAAACTTAAAATATATAATTTGTAATAGATAAGCTGGATGAATATTAATATATTTTTTAGATTATTTTTATTTATTAAATTTTTAATTCACACACTTCAAAACTCATTCAACAAAACATTCCAATGGAGCTTATTGCGGCTCATTGTCATAGACCGCGACAAGTTCATCTATATCAAAAGTCATAAATGTATTCAGCTCGACCGCTCGGCTGTCAACTTTGGGCAGCCGCTGGCTGTCGTCTCCAGTTAAGCACAACTAATGAGGGACAAGCCCAGAAAAGTGTCAGGCAACACCCACAATAAACCCCAAAGAGGTGCCCCCAGAACAAGCCCCAGAAACGAGCACAAAACACGAAACAAATTAAAGAAAACATTTTGTAAATGTCGAAGTCGCTGCGCGAGGCAGTTGAACAAATGGATGAACTTATACACTGAGCATTAATTAATTGCCTGCCAAAATAAAAAACAAAAAAAGAATAACACAACAAAAAAGCAAAGCACGTGTAAATGTATCTGCAGCTATAGCTGTAGCATTCACGAGATACATTCGCTTAAATAAATCAAAAGAAAACTTTTGGTGTTTTCCTTAAGCAACTTGGCGCCATGCAGCTTAACAATAGCCAAAGATACATAGATACAGATACAATGCCCAACTGACTGACACTTTCTTCAGCCTGGGAAGCTTTAACCGTTACAAAGCTATTGCTGGCCTAATCTCGCGATCGCGATCGCTGTTCGGTGATCAGCATGGCGCTAGCCAAGATTATGATGAGCGCACGATTCTCTCTTTCGGGGCTGCTGAGGGCTGCAGATGCTGCATTCGTGCGATATTCGAGTGCAACTAATTGCTGCACGTTCGCACCCAATTAGCGCCAAAGAGTTGGGACGAGGCTACGACTAAGTGCAGCTATCAACACTTGCAGCTGCATCTATGAATGTGTATCTATGAGATACTTGGAATACCACGAATTATGATTAACATACGAGTATTTGTGTGTGTTTTACCAAACAAAACGGTCTAAATTTTAATTGATCTACACGCGTCAAAATATTGGACCGACCGTAGAAAAATCCCAAACGGTGGCCTTGCCCATTAAGTGGGGGGTGTTGACAAATGTTTCTTGTGTCACAGACATAGAGACAACTGCAGCCGCGGTTTGCTGCCAACCGCAGACAGAAGACAGAAGACCGTCGCCCTTCACTTTCCAAGTAGACGCACAGTGGCAACAAAACTACTTAAAAAGACATATATAATTCAAAAATGTTAAATATTAAAATATCAAACTATGGCAATTTGACAGAAGATTTTAAATTATAACCTAAATATATATTTTTAGGTACTCTCATTTCCCATCAGCAATGATGTTGGAACCACTGTTCGACGTCAGCGACAACAGCAGCTGCTTGTAATTTTCACGCTGACTCAAAAGAAAAGGAGAAAACATTTTTCACTTTGCGTTATGTAGCGGGGGCGTTTCCAAAGACGCGCCCGGACCTAAGGCCTGAGTACAAGAGTGCAGGGACTGCCATTTGTATCTATCAACGCCGTCTGAGTACAATTGCAACCGCGTGGCAGCCACGCATTTGCGGAAGACACAATTATGAGTTGAGTTCGAGCTCGAATCGATAGTCAATGCATTTGTCCGCAATGATGAGTGAATGTGAATGAATATATTAATGAGCAGCGATTTGTCTGTACGCTGAAAACTCACCCCCTCCCAACAACCCACTTTCTCGCATTTACGTAATGGCAGATTTAAGTGGGTGAATAATTTGTAAAATCTGTCTGGCTTTTTATTGGCTTTGTCTGGGATCATTTAATTAATTAAAAGCTGTTATCTATTCAACATATATGAACTAAATGTGAGCACTTAGTCTAACTTAATCAAAACATAAATAAAAAATTCTAAAAATAAAATCTGACATATTGTCAAAAGTGCCTCCCAGCTTTTTTTTATTAAGCATCTATCCTAAGGCGAAATTTATTCAATATTGTAGAAAATTAATTTTAGGTGAAAGTTCGTTAGATACAAGCATTAACAGTTACTATTCAGCACTGACCGTTCAGTGCTAAACTTAAAATATATTTAAAAATAACTTTAGGAAAAACCTTACAGTTTCTTATCTCTTATCTCAGCTTCATGATGCGCATAAAATACTCAGGTCTTAAATCCTTAAAAAAGAAAAACTAGGCGGATCAAAATTGACTCATTTATTTACGGATTCGTCAAAATATTAATAATAAAGCCTATGAAATATTTGCATTGAGCGCCCCCAGTAAATGCGACAAAATATTTTGGATCGAGCAACTGAATCCAGATCAATTCCTTGATACCAGATCAATGTAAAGTTAGTCCAGCTGCAGGGAGATCTCAGAGAACTTCAGAGAATGGGCATCAAAGAGCTCTGTCTGCAGATGATCAGTTGATCAGCGCGTGTTTAGTGCGGCAAATCCGAAACTTAGCTAGGAATTTGTGCGCCTGGAAGCCATTTGAAAATCCAAGATCAACGTCGAACTAAAGCTGGCTGGCTGGCATGCGAAAGGATCAAACAGGATCTGCGGATCAACGAAATCACCGGATAGCGCATTTAATCCAATTAACAATTCTGCGAGCCGCGGCCTTGCCTAAATTGTGGGCGGTTGAATGGCTTAGAGCAGGTCAGGTAGCAGCTGACCCACGCGCTCATTGTGAGCGATTCCCAGAATGTTTGGGTCCCTGCGCAGACGCCGAAGACTCGAAAGCGAACGCGGACAGGCAGCTGAGCTGAGCTGAGCTGTAGGCCACTGATCTTGGATAAGTTGATTAATTAAAATTTCGCTCAGCTTTCAAACGAGGCCCATTATTTAATGAGTCTTATGACAAGCCTCTGGGTGTGGCAAGTGGCGACCCGACAGCGAGTGGGCTTCGCATTCGGTTTGGGACACATATATTTATTCGGATTCGAGGCGCGACAACTGCCGCAAATTAGCGCAATTCGCTTGGAGCGTGGGATGCACGCCAAATATTTTATTAGCTCATTATGCAAAGCGAATTGGCATTAAAAAAAAGCGAACAGCGGACAAACAAAGAAAAAATTATGACAAGGGGAAAGAGAGGGATGGGTAAGAGGGGCTACTTCAAAATATGAAAATCTCAAGCGTCAAATGAACAAGTTAAAGAGCCATAAACGACGGGGCACCTTTTTAAAATGACAGTGAGCGCAAACAAGAGAGAGACCGAAGGAGATAAAGAGTGAAAATTAAGCTTTTAAAACTCCTATTCAAAATCATTATTATTATATACAATAAAATACATATAAAAACTTAATTAAATAATAAAAATCAAAGTGAAAATAAAGCTTGTCGAATATTCATATCACAAAGTCACAAAAGACCTCTAGTAACATTTCAAAAACTATCCTTTAAAGATTTTCTGTGATTAAAATAAATTATAGCATCAATTGACAAACTTCATCTCCATCTTCTTCTAACCAGTTGTGTTAACGCAATTCTGAAAGTGTCTAGGATACTTCAGGTAGAGGCATCCTTCGATTGTGCGATTGGACACGCTTATCGCCGGAAAACCGCATTGAAATTACGCGAGGACCTGCCCAAGTTCCATAATTGCGGTAATGCCGATAATCTGTTCTTGTACCACACGGCGACAACGGCTGCATGTCCTCAACCGATCCGTGTTCCTACGGTAGCTAAGGATGCACCCATTGCCTATGGTCTGCACATTACGCGCGCTTAATCCCAAGGACCGCCCACTTATAAAGTTGAGTCAGTTTTTAATTGTTAGAGGCCCGAAAGGATTGCCAATGAGCTGTGCGCGTTGGCCATCGATAATTGGATTAAATACGCGACTGCGACGAACTCGGGTGATCCTACCGTTAGTCCAATGCTGATCTCGGATTTCCACTGGCTTTGAGGCGCACAAATTCCAAGTTAAGTTTCGGATTTGCTGCGTTAAACACACGCTGAAGCTAAAGCGGCAACCGAAGATGCCAGATCGTTCAATTGGCCGCGCTGCAAATCCAAAATATTTATTTGCATTTAATTAAGTCGCAAGCTTAGCGACGGCAATCGGAAGTTTAGCAGGTCACGCTGCGCACAAATCCGCGTAATTAAAATTCAATTAAAATTTTCTTATGCAACAAAAAACAAACAAAAATACAGCAGAATAGAATAACAGCCCTTTTTTGGCCTCGAAGGTGGCCAGCAGAAAATTTTAATTAAATCAGTGCCACCAAAAATGCTCAATTATTAAAACAAATAATGCCAATTAGTTGTGTCAACATTCGAGAGCCACAGCCCCGGTACATATTCCCAATTATGATGCGCTAAAGAGCCAGCCAACAGCAACAGCAGCAGCATCAAAGGCAGCTGCTTTAATTGACACTCAGATGCCGCCGCCATCATCGCTATTTACTGCTCTGCACGCTTTCCCCGCTGCTGTTGGCCCTGTTCCTGGCCAGACGGGCAGAAGAGCGAACAGTTCAGAGATGAGACAATCGCTGGCTCCTCATTTGTGCGTCTAATAAAAACGCTAACGAGACACAGATACACACACGCATACAGTGGGGCACTACACACATTAGTGCAAAACTCTTAGGCGACGCAATCAATTCGCTGCTGATTCCAAATTTATGTGGCTCAACCCAAAAGGAAGGGGGCTGCTGCTGTAACTGTAACTAGACAGTGACGGCGACAGCCAACCAAATATGACCACTCACTCACACACACACACACACACACAACCGTACAGACTCACACTCACAAGCTGATACACAATGGGGGCCCCATTCTCTCTCACTCTCTGGCAAAGCCGTGCAAAGTACTCGTGATAATGAGCTCCATCTCGTTGGCAATTATTAAATGAATTGGATTTATATGTTGCCGGCAGTAGGAACAACAACATTACCCGCTGGCTGCAAAGCCGCCCCTTTAGATAGTCAAGCACTCTCGCGCTCTATCTCTCTCTCTCTCTCTCTCTCGCTCGCGTGCTCTCTGTTGCTCACGCGCTCAGGCAGTCAGCCAATGGCAGGCGTTTGTGTTTGACTTGTTATCTGTGCTGTGAGTGTGGAACGTGGAAGTGTTGGCATGTGGAACCTATTTGACTGCAGCTAACATGAGAGAACTTTTCACATACACACGCGTATTTTTGCACATGCATATATACTTATGACACAACTTAGGCTTTCATTATGTAGCCAATGTCTATATAAAGTTGTTAGTTTCAAACAAAGTGGCTTTAATTAGTTGCAAAATAGATGTGTTCTTCCTCTTATCTATGTAACGTTAACTGAAGCGCTAAAGGCGCTATCGATGAATCAACGGTTCACAGGCAGACAATAAACAAAGTTTAATCTTTGCTTTTGGCCAGAGCTTTAGCCATATTTCAATTACAGTAAAAACCACGCAACACGTCCCTGCCCATTGGCAATACAAAATCTGCATGACCCCCAACAACAACAACCACAACAACGGCGATAACCTTTGCCGCGAGCCCCAAACAGCAATGGCGTCGTCAATGACGCTGATGAGAAGTGGAAGCAGCCAGAGTATGGGTAGAGGATGGAGCAGATGAAGGAGGGAATGCCTGCAACTCATTGTCCGACTAATTAAATGATTTATCCCGAAACGTGAGGCAGCCAACAAGAAGAAGAACAGCAACATGAGATGAATTCAGCTGGCCGGGCTGCAACAAAAACCAATTACAATTACCGCACCCAAAGGTGCCACAAAAACACACACACAGACACGATGCTGCACAAATGCAGTTACAGCAAACTAGAAGGAACAAGAACAAGAACAGGATCAGGAGAGCGGGCAGCAACGAAACTTTATCTAGATGCATACAAATCCAGCACAAAGCGCACGTCAATTTATTTGCCAGCCTCGACGGCTGCCACTGTCGAGAGTCAGGGGTGGGGAGAGCAGCAGGCGGAGCGCTGGACTCTGCTCACACATATATATATACATACATACATATGTATATATATACATATATATATTTACCTATGGCAATGCCAATGATGACGATGTCGAAGTTGGCGCTGCATGTTTTATGCCTCCTCTGCAGCTTTAACGAGGTGTTTATTTTCACAACTCTCAGGGCCAAGGAGTCTGCTAAGCTGTGTGTGTGTGTGTGCGAGAGTAAATTCGCGTGTGTGCCTGTGTGTGTGCAATTGCAGTTGCTCTTTATTGAAGGTGCAGAAAACGAGGGCCCGCCCATTTTCATGTTCGAGTTTTGGGCCGCCAACATGATGAAGATTCGATGCCCGATGACGATGCACTTCGTGCAACATTTTGTACGGCCGGGGGCGAGGAGTGCGGGCTGCTGTGAGGAGCCACTTTGACGGCGGGGCGTCTATGGAAATAAGCAATGATGTTGACGCCGTCGCAGAAAGGTGAGTACAGTGGTCAGTGTGAAGAGCATAGGAATTGTATTAACAAGGCATTTGTAATTAGAATCGAATATTTGGTGTTAAAAAAATACATTAAAGGAAAACCATTTTGTGGGATTGCACCTAAGGAATATCTCTTATTGATGGATCGATAAAAACGTAGAAATATACTGGTGAGGAATTTAACATGCAGCTAAATATTATTAGACTTTCCATTAAGTATTACCAGGAAATATACATATATCAGCTTGTTCGATTAAATAGTAAAAACATATATGGTTTAAAAACAATTCTTGCATTAGTAAAGAGTATTATTATACTTATTATTATTACGTTTGTATTAAAATTACAAAAGTTGCACTTTAGCTAAGCTATATCGAATCTTCGCCCACACATCTACCAAAAACGCTTTTAAAAATAAAGCATTCATAAAATGAAAATTTATCAAATGTCATTTAAGGCCAAATTTTCAACAAACCACTCAACATTTACAATTTTCGTGCACACAGCAACCACTGTGCCCATATTGCTAACTGCCCACTTTCCGCCCCACCCCAGCAGCAGCAGCAGGGTTCTCTCGGCCAGCAGCGAGTTGGGCACTAAAACCACAAACGCTTTAATGATGCTGTTTTGTTTAGCGCAAATTGTTTGTTTCGCTGTCATAAACTGGTGCGAAAAATGGCCAAACGCTGCCCCGCGCAGAGAGCAACGCAAAGAGCGCGAGCGAGCGAGAGAGAGAGAGAGAGAGAGCGCCAAATGTGGACCAGACTGACGAGTGGTCACAACACAAATACAATCACACAGACACATAGCGGGGAGCAGGTATTTATCTGCGCTGCTTTGGCGCATGCGCCGCGCGCATTGGGGGCGAGCGAGACGACAACAGGCCAAACAGCAAATCTGCAGCTCCGTTGGAATGCCAGCCGAAAAAATGAAGCGACAGCCAGTTTGGTTTTGTGATTTTGTGGCCGACACTCGCGCGCGCGTTTAGCGGCAACCGGCACGCAACGCGAATTTCTCGTTACTCGATATTGGACTCAAATTGCCGACGCCCCCAAAACAGACCCAGGGCAAGCTAGAGAGCGGGCAGCGCGTCAATAGCGTCAATAGCTCGCTCTGCCGGCAATTAGACGCCTTTAGCCGCTCGCATAATGCTAATGGCGTTGACAGTGCTCATCAACGCGACGACCGCAATCGACGGACATTGCCGCTACCGCTGGCAACGTCAATTCGCCAGTGAAGTGCGACGGCCACGCTTCATCAGCGCCAGCGCGCTCCAGTTAATCAATGTCAACGACGGATGCCAATCGCTGATGCATTAAAAACAAAACTCTTGATCGATTCATGCGTTGCCGTGTTGCGTGTGATACTCAACCACTGACCGACCAGCACCACCACTGACCCATCGTTTGTTGTCTGTTGTGCATTGTGCGACCCTTGTGCGGTATTTTCAATTATCCGATTGTTGACTCTCTGGCAATAGGCGCGCCAAATGGTCACGTGCGGTCGTCAAACGTTCAACATGCTGCCGATGGCGCCGATGAATCCTTTTGTGGTGTCCGTTAGCTCCACATCAGCGTCCGCCCCAGCATCGTCCTCAGCTCCAGGTGTCCACTGCTCCACCAGCAGCACCAACAGCAGCAAGCCAAAGCTGGCCTTCAGCATTGACTCCATTGTTGGAGGGGAGTCCTCCCCGCCATCAAAGCCGCCGCCGCCCCAGCAACGCGTGAGCGTCATTGCCTCACCGCCGCGCGGCGATAGCCCCGTTGTGGTGCCCACATCGCCCACCATCGACAGGCGTACACCGCGCGGCTTTATTTATTGTCGGCGACGCGCCTCCCTGGATGATCGTTCACGAAGTCCACCTGCGCCGGCCAGCCGCTCCCCGTCACCAGCGAGTGCCGCTCATGTGGCGCCCACAGCGCCCATTGTGCTGCCCGGGCTTATTCGCCCGCTTCCGCTGCCGGCACCGGCAAATTTAGCTTTACTTGGCGCTCCGCGGTCGACGGACAGCGCCTCACCCACCGGCGCGGGGCCGGGTAACCCGTCGCCAGTGCGACCGACAGCAGCTCCACCTCCACCATTTCTCGCCGCCCAATTTCAAATGGCTGCCGCTTTGGCGCACCATCATCATCAACAGCAGCAGCAGCAGCAACAACAACATCCTCAGCATCCGCCTGTGCCAACGGGGCCACATCATGGCCCACCGCCGCCACACCTGCCACCTGGTCATCCACTGGGTATGTTTCCAGGTGGCCCCCATCCGGGACATCCGCCTCCCCATGGCCATCACCCATTCGTGACGGCCCCGCATCTGATACGCGACAGTTACCCGCTGTATCCTTGGCTGCTCAGTCGACACGGACGCATATTCCCACGCTTTCCAGGCAGTAAGTTTACACTCAACATAAATCAATCTAAGTTAAGCCCAACTCTAACTGTGTCAAGAATATCTTTATTTAAATTGAATTTTTAGTTCTAACCAACGGAATTTAAGAATTTGTTTGCTGAAGTAGCAAAACTAAATGAGGGATCAACAAATTCTTAGCCTTTTAAATATAAAAAACCGTTCCTTAGTTCACTTAATCGTCTTATAACTAACATAAGAAAATTTCCAATTTTATTTATTCAGCAAAAATGGTTGAACAATATTTTTTGAACATTGCCCTAATCGAACCTGCGCGATTCACTATAAAATAAGTCAGAACGTTGAAGTAACTGACTACATAATACTCAGTCGAAAACGCTTTTAATTAGGATTGATAGTTTGAAAATATATCAATTTTGATCATTTGTGGAGGCGGGAGTGAGCGTGACCTAAAATTATCAGCACTATAATAAAAACTGTTCGCCCAATTTTGTCGATTTTAGCACTAAAATTGTGGAAGATGGATTTTCACGGATTACTGGCCCGCAAAATGTTCAAAAATTACTCTGCGCGATCTTTAGTATCTAATATCTAAGGTACCTAGTTTTAAAACTGAGGGAGATGTGTAGATTACAACGAATTACATCACGGCACTTTCACTGATGCGTTTATAGACGAGTATATATTCCAAGATTCTTATACTGACCGAAGGACGGACACTGCGCAAACCCAATATACTCTTTATACTCTTTCCTCTTCGTGAACGAATGTAAAAAGTTGTTCATAAATTTTAGTAAAGCAAAAACAATTAAAATTTAAGATTTCACTTAGAACTCATGTGTCTCGACTAACTGATACTCTGCATTCTACAAATTACATTTATTCTCATATAGCTACAAATAGAACATTTTATATATTTTGGCAAATACTCCTTTTTTAAACAAGACTAGAGATTGCCAACTAGCCACGCCTCTTATTCGTTCATATTTAAACTGCTAAACCGGTTCACATACTGAACCCTATTAAAAGAATTTAGTTTTAAAAATAATTACCACAAAGAATGTTTGAAGAATTAATAAGCTTCTGTTCAAATTTAATATTCCCGTGAACCAATCCCTAATGCGCGCTAAGAGAATACGTTTAAAGCCCAAAGAGAGAACTCGACGAGAACTGCTGAGTGGTTTTCCATAGAAGTTCCAACCACGCTATAGCTCACTTACTCACTTATAGGCAGCAATTTTTGTTGTTATTGTGGTTCTTGTTGTCGCTGCACCTTATAATTAAAGTTAAATAAGCAAATTGCAAGCATTTATTACAAGTTAATTAGACATCTATCAGCCTCATCATCATCATCAGCAACAGCAGCAGAAGGCAATGACCATTTTGAGTCGCAGGGAGCGCGGGGTAGGGAGGGGTGGGCGGGGTGCTGGGCACAGACCAAACCAAACCGAACCCATTTTCATAAGTATTTTCAAACAAATTACATTTTAATTAAATTGTTTAAACAACATTACACACATCGTTAGGTCAAGCAGCGTACCTAAATGCCCGGCCAACTGTGTGTGTGTGATGGGTGTGTGCTGGTGTGTGTGTGTGTAGACTCAAAATTACCAATTAATGGCGCTTGAAAGCGACGGCGGCGCCACTCGCTGAGCAGAGCCCCTACGGTGTATGTATAACACACACTACACACACAACACACACACACACACTCCACGGCAAAAAAGTGCAACGAGTGAATTGTTAATGCGTTTTTAATTGAGGTTTTGGGGCATCCAAGCAAACACACAACTGAAAAGAAAACCAACCCATCGCAAGACCAATTCCAATTCCCAGTTCCCATTCTCGACAATGTCGTGTTCCTCTCTCCTCCACACTCGTTCACTCCTCACCCATCCGCATGCAGAGTGATCCCAACTGCATGCGACGCACAACATTGTCATTTATTATTATTTAACCTTTTTTATGCTGCGTTCTTTTTTCTTTCGTTTCGTTTTTGTTATTTTGCTCTGGTCTTATAATTATAATTTGAATTTTCATGCCGCGCCATTTCTCACATGTTAAGTACATGAGGTTAAGAATTTTTTTCTCGGTTTTTTTTTTCATATATTTGGGGTATATTATTTTCGGTACACTCACACGCCTTTCACCTGCTTTCAACGTACTTCGTTACGCCTTAATTATGTTGTATGATGTTCCATTACAAAACAGGCGGAGTTTTGTTGTTTGTTGTTGTTTTTGTTTTCGTTTTTGTATCGTTAGTTAAGTGCTGTAATTTTCGCTTGATTTATGAACGTGAAAATGGAAATGTCAATGTTTCGCATAACGATTTCATTAATTGTAAGTGTTTCGTTCGTTGTAACTCGTGCGCGTCACTTTGTGGAAGGGTGTAAGGTGTAGGACGCCAAAGATCATGATGATAATCATGATGACAGCTTAATTAGAGCTGTTCCAACAGGTTTCAACATTATGTTAGCCCTGCCTTGTAAATAAGATATTTTCAGAGAAATAAAATACAAATATGTTCTACAAATATCTTTAATTTAATAACACTCGTTCCGATAAACAAAGAAAAATTATTCTAAGCCGAATCAAAAATGAATATGAATTTTAATACAATGATATTAAACATTTTACTTATTAACTGATATAGGTACAATAATTTTATTTTATTCATCTCTTGTACAAGTTTCGGGCTATTTTCCATTCAATTAAAATTGGGCTATATTTTATTCAATTGAAATTGCAAATAGTTAAATCAATTTCATAAATCAACAAAAAAACCAAACCGCGCAAGTCTTCAAATGATAACGGGCACTTATCCCTAACTGACAGCATATATGCTTTCAATTTCAAATCTGATTTCATCTACAAAGTCAATATCCTGCGGGGCAATTGCGATTCTTGCAGGGAACGATAATAAATTAATGAAAAAAAAATCACGAGAGCATAAGATTTAAGCCGAAACTCATAAAGCAACAAAAAAATCAACAAACCCATAAAAAACAAACTACAATTGTACATAAGTGATAAATAATAAGGTGAACAAAAAAACAAGCACAAGCAACGATCGATCAGAGTGCGAAGGGAGCTGAAAATGGCAACTGAGGCAGCACTTCAATCAAACGTAAAAAAAAAATATATATATATATATATATACATATATATATAATTGACAGCTGACAAGGGTGTGAGCAGCAGCAACAACAACAAGCAAAAAGCAACACCAAAGCGGACACATCAATTAATTGTCAATTGCGCGTATTTTCGCACAGCGGTTTCTTTGTGCTTGGCCCTAAAAAAACAGAAATAAAACAAAACGTGCAACTCAACGAGCAACCCGCGCAGTTCATTGAGAGAAGCGTTGTGCCCAGATCGATGACTGGGGACACAGTCTATGAAAAAATAATTAAGTGTCCATTGTGCGGCGCACACTATCAATTATAAGTCGCGTAGAGCTGCTGCTGTTGCTGTTGCTGCTGCTGCAGTTGCAGTTGCAGTTGCATCTTGTAGCCGGCGTTGTTAGCTGTCAAATGTAACAAATGTCAGGCAATCGGTGGCATAAAAAAGTGGATCATGGCTGTGGCAATTGTTTGTCAAGTTCGAGGCACACGCAACGCAGCGCCTGCATCTGTCAGATACAAGATACACAGCCTGCATTTATGAAGTGTCAAATTGACAAGTTCGCTCGCGATTCTCGTTGCTGTTGCTGTTGTTGTTTTCCTAGGCGTTCAACACTAACAAGTTAGTAAACACAAGTCGACACAATTCAGTAGTAGCCTGAGAAATGCCACATCTGACTGAACTGTTCTCTGTTTTGGGCCTTTGTCCCATTTGTTTTTGTTTGCCTTGTGCTGGCTTAGCTTCGTTCTTTTGTGCCCTGAGCCAAATATCCTGTTGGCTGTGTTAACCTTTCGCCAGCCAGTTCAATTTGCAATGTCAATATTGATTTTGTAACGTTTCCTGCAGGTGCCGGTGCTCCGCGAAAGAACTCAAGGATTAGCCACAGCTCGCACCCCGTTCGTAATCATTATAATTACGGCATAGATGTGCCTGCTGCTTTTTCCATGCAAATCTCGGCTGCATCTCGCACAGTAGCTCGTGGACTGCCTGCCCCCCACCACATTCATATCCATAACCATATCAATATTCAAATTGTGGCTCAATTGAAAATTTGCTAACTCCACGCAGCGTCACGTGAAAAAAAACTGCAGTGCGAGCCGTTCCTGAAAATCGTGATAAACGTCAAAACATCACGTTGTGCAAGGGGCCCGAGTTTGAACAATGGGCCACAGCATCGAAGGAGGCGTCGTTGGCGGCTTTTGTCGACATTTAGGCGCGCTAAAGTGTTTAACTTGGCGTTCAGGCAAGGAAAGAAACCAGGTCCAGGCCCAGGCACAGACCCAGATCCAAGCTCAGGCTCTGGTTCTGCTTCTGACTCTGGCGGCTTCTGCGCAATTGTTTCGCTTATCAGCGATGTTGAGACATGGCAGACACAGCGCCGACGCCGACAGCAGAAGCGGCACTGAGATGCGGCACGATCCATTGGCCTTTGTTTTGTGTTGTGCGTGTGTGTGTGTGTGTGTTGGCCACATGTCTGGAAATTTGTTTATTGTTTTGTAATGAGTTTGCCCGGGCTGAATGCGCGGCTTCTTTCAGCTGCGGCATTCGCGGAAATCATAAGCAGCAAATTGAGGCCCATGTCGCCTAATTGGCAGACCCACCAACACCACCAACACTGCCACAACCACCGCCACCATGACCATGAGCTGCCCCATGTGGTTGGCGTTTTGGTAGCGCATAATTACCAAATTATAGCGCCAAATATGTGCCGGTCACGCTGTGCCAGCCATTTCGAACAGGCGGCCATATTTGAATGATTTTCAACACTTGATGACAACACTAAAAACAACAACAATAACAGCAACCGCTCGCTGCGTCATGCATGGAAAACCGTCTGCAAACGGGCTAACGTTACTTCAGTGGTTGACTTTGCCCCACCCATTATGAAAGCCACTAAAACGCCGAGCGGGAAATGGCATTTAAATTGCAAATGGTAGCTAATTTTAGTTATTGTTATTAAATAGTGTAATTGACAGTACAGTATTTTACGGTCTGTTAGAAAAGCTAGCTCAAATTACTAATAGGTTTTACATATTTTATTAAACTGTGTTATTCCTGCTCTGAATAGACTCTTCAACTTTCACCTTTTTAGCGGTAACTTCTATTTACAAAAAAAAAGTTTCTTTTATGGTTTAATTCGTTGTTCGAAGATATATAAATGTTGTGTTCTATTTTATTTTAGTACAATAAAGTTTAATGTTTCTGTTTGTTTTATAAAGAGATAAGTAAATAAATTGTTTTAACTTTTTAAATAACAAATAATAAAGAATCAGTCATTTTCTCGATCATCTGAATTTGCATGTTTGATTTGCTAAAGCTACAGAGTTTTTCAAATGATCGGGAAAAATAAAGTTAACGGGATTTTTATTTAAACTTATTTATTTCAAACTTTTTTAAAAACAGAAAAATTAAATTCTGAATAAAACAAAAATACCGACAATATTGCCTACAAAAATTTAAGAGTAGTTACATTTAAAACAAATTTTTTTGTATATACCTATGAGAGCTTTTATGTTTAGTGAACCCGAGTTTCGACTGTATTTTAGAAAACTTTCTGGGATGATCTATAGAAGAGTTTATCAGAAAACATTCTGCTAATTTTGGCCCTTAAAACTGAGAGAGATATATAGATTTTAAAGATTTTACATCATTATACGCTCTTTAGAGGAGATCATCAGTAATCTGTCTGTCTGTCTAAATAAATTGTATCTAGATTCAGAACTAAGGCAGATATATATATTAAATAGAGTTGGCACGCCTCTAATGTACGTAGTCTAAGAATCTTAACAGCTTATTATTAATATTAATTATTAAGTTCAGACAGACACAAACTCAACATACTCTTTTAACTTCGTGAAGGAATTTAATGATATGCACATGTTAAATACGATTAAGTACGTTAACTGATTTTTTTCTCATCCTAACAACCCTTACAGATTTTCTTCTGCAACCGTTTCGCAAGCCGAAGAGGGTGCGCACCGCCTTCTCGCCGACCCAATTGCTCAAGCTGGAGCACGCCTTTGAGGGCAATCATTATGTGGTGGGCGCGGAGCGCAAGCAGCTGGCCCAAGGACTTAGCCTAACGGAGACGCAGGTGAGCAGCGCCAGTCGCATTTCCACCCACCATTCGTAAGAGGGCGGACAACCCTTTCGATGGCCGTACTTAATGCGCATCAAATTCAATAAATGCCTTGCCCAATTGGACGAACCCAACCCCTGCAGGAGCAACCCCCTTGGCCGAGCGTTAAGTGATTGCATGTCAGTTGGTCGTTAGCCCGCCAAGTGCCGGGAGTTACCGAGTTATTAGCGCTAACCGGGGGCACCGGAGGGGTGGGCATAGCTTGGCATAGCTGGGCGTTGGGCGCAGGCAGGCAAATAGAATTAAAATACTCGTTAAATTTATTTACGACCTACCGCTTTATAGCAAAGGGTTGAGCGCCCCAATCAAACCAAACCAAACCAAAGTGAACGGAATTGAGCTGAGCTAAAGTTTATGTGTTTCTTGCCCGGCAGGTCAAAGTCTGGTTCCAAAACCGGCGCACCAAGCACAAGCGCATGCAACAAGAGGGTGGCGACAGCAGCGATGCCAAGAGCAACAAGGGCAGCTCCTCGGGCGGCGGCGGCGGCGGCGGAGGCAGCGGCGATGGTGACGAGGATGCCAAGCACGATGGCTCCCAGCACAGCTCCACAGATGTGGAGGACGACGATGACATTGAAGAGGATGACGAGGATGAAGTGATCGACATGGATGACTATGGCAGCGATCTGGATGCCGAGGAGCATCAGCGCCTGCGCGAACAGTTCCAACAGCAGCTCGCCCAGCATCAGCAACAGTTGCTGCAGCAGCAGAGTGAGGCCGGCGCTTTGACGCCGCAGCAGCAGCAGCAATTGCTGCAGCACCATCAGCAACACCTGCAGCAGCAACAGCAACAGCAGCAGCAACATTTCATGCAACAGCAGCAAATGTATTTGCTTGAAAAAGAGCGCGAGCGGCAAAGAGATCGGGAGCGGGAGCGGGAACGGGAGCGAGAACGGGAGCGGGAGCGTGAAAAGCAGTAATGCCTGTGGCAAAATGCTGTTGCTATTGATTAGCCTAAAGTGTCGGCTACTTTGTGTTCCTTTCATTTGTAAATTACTTAATTTAAAGTGTATAAATTAATTTAATACATACATTAATTAATATGATACTTAAGAGACGTGCTTATCTATGTGAGGAATCGGAGCGTAAAATTATATGCATATATTATTGCATAAGGAAGCTAAATTGTTCACAACAGGTTTTGTTTACAAAGATGACGAAGACGGATGGCAAAAATGCGATTCCAAAATAAAATTCTCGTTTGATTCGATATGAACGTATCTTTAAAAACTTGCATAAAATTATAAATCGATAAGTGTTTCAAAGATTTCAGAGAAAAATTAAAAGAAAAGAAAATACCGGTTATATTATTGCAACTTAATTTTTGGCCAGATTGTTTATAAATTGGAACTCGTTAAGACCAGGGCAGGCTTGTCGACTACATTGCATATAATGATAGGCTAATAAATATCGATCAGCTGCCAACGAACAGTCAAACATGAATTCAGAAATGCTAACGAGCGCCCTTATTGAGTTGTTGATGTTGTTGATACCCCTTTATGCAACCATTTGTGGAGTCTCGGGCAACCTAAGCACGTTGTGTGCTAAACGTTGACAGTCAAAATGCAATCAACAATTACGAGCTACGAATTACGAATTACGGTCTCATAAAGCGGCCAAAAAATAAACGTCAGTCAATAACGGAACGCCGAATTGATTGGATGCTCAACCGACTAAGCCCCCAATCGACAAGAGTCTTGCGAAATTGATATTAAAATGCAAACGATTGACTATAAAAATTATTTACTACTATATATAAATAAGGATTGAGCGCCTCGGGGGCGCCGTTTTACTGGCGCAATATGCATATGGAGCAAGCAGCTAATGGCCCAGCAATTTGGCTTCATTTAAACTGAAACGTGAAATAAACCAAAAAATTAAACTGACAAAACCGGCAAAAAAAGAACAGATAGACAGAAAGAGATGCAGCTATCGAAATCGAGGGAGAAACTGCGCAGAAATGCAAGCGACTCGTGCCCGGCAGCTAACCCAAAGTACAATATAAATAAATTTCGTTTTTGATATGGCAAATTGTATGTGCGAGGGCTTCCACTGAATCGCCCGCCGCTCTGTACCAGATCCCCCCGTTCGACGACTGACAGTGCTGAACCAGACGCAAAGTTCAAGGTAATTGCCGTTGTCAAAGCAGCGCAACGAAAAATGGGCGTGTCCCGTGGAAACTTGGCCAACAATTTATGGGCCACTTGAGTACAAGCAAAGGGTGTTGAGGTTGCACGCGAGCAGGCACTAGGAACTGGGTGGCAAACGGAACCCAGAGAAAGAGCATTGTTGGTACTCGACTTGGCCAGCATGGAACTGGGGGTGGAGTGCATGAAAATTCTCGTATTTTGCATAAACGATGTGAGAATTACTTAATTGCCATTAGAGCGGGCATGGGTGTTCGCGTGTGTGTGTGTGTAGGGGTATGGGTATGGGTCTGAATATGGGAGAGGCGTTCCTCAATGCTTCTATGTGTGGGTACGTTGCGAAATTTATGAGCATTTAGGCAAAACAACCAACAGAAGCCAGATGGGGAGCAGACAATGAAGTTGTCTAGTGCAAGTGGCATGGCCCTTGGTGCAGGTGGGTACAGGTGGTTGAATAAACGGAACAGGCAAGTACTTATTATTACAATATGCACATGCTTATATCCTCAGTTATTTTGTTCGAGGCACCTAACTATATACATACCGAACAAACAACATTTGATGGACACTCAAATTGAAGATGGGAGCATTGAGAACAATTTATATAGTTTATATTTATAATTAATTATTAATTATTTAAAATGCCTATGCAAGAGTCCCAGGGCAAATTATAAAATTGCTGATTAATTTTGTACAGCGCAACATTCGCACTTTATTTAAGAAATAAAATTTCCAAAACTTGAAGCAAAGAAAAAAATCCCTAAATATAAATTTTTCAATTCAAATCCTACCTTTAATCTGATATTATTTGCTTAGAACATTTTGTTAACTCATTTCTTTAAAAAAAAACATTGAACAAATAATTCCATAGGAAATTTAGTTGTTAACCCATTTTATAATTTCATAAGATTTACGGTTTCTATAAAAGAGCATTTTTCAAAAAGACAGAGTATCTTATGCTCAACTTATTATGCAGTTCAGTTCAATCTTATATAGCCAAATATTTACCTCACACTGAGCATATATTAGTGCTTGAATGTTCGGAAACCCAACGAGTGCGGCAAAGTATTTCATTTGATTTTGGCGTGTCTACAACGACGGCGACGACTTTGAAAACAAATTTGCGCAAATGAGAAGGGAAATGAGAGGGAAATGGCTTTCAGCCAAGTCAACAACCGAACCGTCAACGGCTGAGAGCCTGCCCAGGCACTTGGAGCATATTAAGGGCGTCATTAGTGCAGCAGGCAGCGCAAATTTGACAACAGCAGGTGAGCGGGAACGGGAATGGAAGTGGGACTGGGAAGTGAGATTGGGAGTGGGAATGGGGGCTGGGCTGATGGCCTGACACATGCTGCAGTGCAGCGGACGTGCCGGCGACAGCGTAGGCGTCTCAGTAGTTGGCTTGTTGTTATTTTTTCCGCTGTTTGTTGTTGTTGACTTTTGCTATTTAGCGGCCATTTGTATGGCAAGAGGTGGCAGCAAAAACAGAGGCAGCCAAATGCAAACGGAATTGCAGTTTAAACTTCATTTGGCGCATTTTATGAGCCAGCCCGCAACGTGGGCGGCCGATTGGCGCTGCCGTCGATTAATAAAAAAAAAGCACTGGTTCGAGTACAAGTACACTCAAACCATTTTCCTGGCACAATTCGAATCAAGTATTGGCCCAGACTTTGCTTTGGCTATAAATCAGCAGACTTGCTCAGTCGAAGAGTCTTACGAGTCTTGGCACCTATGAGCCAACGGGCAAGTTGCACTTTTGTGGCGCCTCTTGCCGGCACATAAATTCAATTGAAATGAGCAGAGCGCCGCCAAGTCGCCAGCTTTAACTGCTTTTGGGCCAGGCCAGGCCCAAAATGCCCAGCAAAGGCGTTGACCGTTTTGCAGCCTAGGACCGGGCGTCAATTGGCAAATTGGATTCCATGACAGCCACGAGGAAAAGTTAATTTGCAGCAGCCATAAATAACACAGTGATCAAATTCCAACTAAATAAAGCTTTTGAAAGGAGAAAGCCTAACCGGCAACTGAAATGCGATCACCTCGGTGCAGTGGCCATTTTTATAGTGTTCGTTTTAAAAACATAGATGCTTTTGAACCGTTTTAGGCTCATTTTAATTTTACATTCTACATTTGTGTTTTTAAAGCGTCTCAAAGAAATCATCATAATAGTGCTAATTTTAACTTTCCACCTTTGATTAATCTCAATTGTTGACAATCAAAGCAATTACATTCAACTTCTTGCTCATGTGCCTTCAAGGTGTTTATGTGATCTTGTTTTTATTTAAAACAGTAAGGTAAGCCTTCACGAAGCTTTGGCTGATTTTTTACACATCTCCCAAGTTTTATCTATGGCTCAGGGAAATATTAATAGAATTTTAGCTTGTGTAAACCTTGTAAAAACCATTTACTACACATTGAAAGGATATTTAATACTGTTCTTTCTTGTTATTTTTCGCATCCAATTTGTTCAGTAATAAATTTTTTTTTTAATTTCTCGATATTTTCTAATGTTAATAAAGAAATTAAGCCACGTTTGTAATAGTTGACTTAAAGACTTAAATGTATTCCCCGGAAACTTTAAAATAAAATAAAATTATGCACCTCATTTACTGCGGACTCCAGATTTAATTAAATTAATTTTGAATTAAAATGTGGCAATTCCATAGCGTTCTAATGTTAGTTATTATTCTCTTTATAATTGCAGTTTGTTCTATTATTAATAAATGGCTAACGTAATTTGCATTGCCTGACATTGTTACAAATTATAATTATATATAGTTTATGGGCATTTGAAACTAATACTTTGCAGCTTGGTGGAAAATTGTTAGTGGCGCGTGCATTTCTCGACATCTCATGAAAATGCACATTAATTAGGCGCAAATTTTGAGCACGCCAACGCCGCAATGCACAACAACAACAACAACAAATTCAATTTAATGGCTTTCGGCTTTATTTGAAAACTCATTTTCTGGAAATTAATGAGCGCTCATTTGGCGCGCATTCAGCCACGCCCCCAATGCGCACGCAAGGCGAAGAGCGGTTATAGTGAGTGGCCAGCGGATGGAGCTTTTGTAGAATCTGCCTTAGTTATATTTATAAATTAATGACACAAGACAAATGGCAAACGATTTATATTAAAAGGCGCCTTCAAGAAATTGGGCGCCGACCTCTCTAAATGAGTTTCGCTTTAAGTATTTCTCTTTTTTCGGTCAGGGGTGGTCTCCAAGAGGCCAATAGAGTAAAAGCCAAAGCCAACTGATGAGATCCCAACTGGGTGTGCGGCTCCTGACACTGACGGATATTTAATGTGATGTGCCCCCAAATTGCACATAGTTTAAGGAGTGCCAGCTTTTTACTTATAAATTATAATTTAAACTTAATTGAAATTTCCTACCTTAACTGTTGAGTAATGATGATGATGGTGATGATTTGTCGTTGTAATCAGGCATTTTAGTTAACTGGATCACATAGTAATGTCATGCCATCTCAAAAATAAGTGCTGATCAAGATGTATTTATGTATATGTATGGTTTCGGGTCGGTCTGAGTTTTAAATCCCTATCAGACAGCAAGACGATACTATTTTAAGTTTGTAAACAACTATAAATAGTGAAAGCTTACGAGACTAAATTACTGTCTTACCCCTTCCCAATGGCTACAGGAAACTTGCCTTATTTCTCTCCGGTAACCCCAATGGTTTGGACACTCTCTGTTTACGTAGCAAAGTTCAAGTTCGATAACGCAGAACAACCTGTTCGATCAATTAATCAATTAACCTTTGACCCGATTGAGCGCACAAGGAGCCCAGTCGGCCATATCAAAATCAATAAGCTTTGTGATGTGGGCGCAGACACGCCTCTTCAACATGCGGCAAACTCAATTCAAAAGCAATTTTGCAGTTTGTCGCCGTCAACGTCTGATGTTGGATAAACAGGCGAGAGGCGTCTGTAAAAGGCTTGTGGGCGTGGCACTAGCTAGAATCGCAAAACTTTGAACTAACACAGGCTATAAATCTAGCCAAAAGTTGTAAAACGACGTCGCGTTAGGCAACTACTTTAAAATAATTAGTGGGTGCAGCCCAGCGGCAACTGAAGTCAAAGTTGCTGCTGACAATCAGCCAAATTATGGGGTCGCATTCCTAGTAAACCAATGCACAACGGCTGAAGGAAGGTGGAGGAAAAGGTGAAGCAGGGTTAGGACACCTGGCAATTGCACTCGGCAAGTAAATGCCATTGCCGTATATTGTGGCGCTCAAATCACAATGGACTGCTTGTTAACACATTTTGGGTTTTGTTTTTAATAGCCAACTGTGCACAGTGAATTCAGGTAATTCTGCGTAATATCTGACTGAAGAGGCTAAGGTGTGAATTTGGTTGAATTGCTCGTAACTGCATCAAATGAGGAGAGTACGTTTGCCAGCAGAGCTGAGCAAATAAACTTAAGTTAATTAACTACTGGCTACATTTATTTATGCAGCATGATTAATTACACCGAAAAACGAACTGACGTCTTCAACATTGGCAACGCAACTTGGCCCATTGGCCAGTCATGTCAGCCAGCGGCCTGTCAGGCCGGTCAGCTACCGGGGAGGCAAGACGTTGTCCGCTTCCCAACTGCAGGCTCGCTTGGCTGCAGCAATTTACACGCATATTGAGTGGGCACAGCTGCGCCAACCAGTTTAAACGCCATTGGTCATTTGCAGCAGCGGCAGCGCCAGCCATTAAAATGACATAGAGCCAAAGACGAAGCACGAAACACGCACTCCACGCGGATTCTGGGAGCTGTGGCCAACAGTTGATGCTGCCTGTTCAGCCTAGACACGGGGATATACGGCACTCGCATTAGCTGCCGGCGCACAATTATTAACCCAAACACATTGCCAAAAGCCCGACTTTAGCTGGGAGTCTAAATGTGTTAATGTGCGGCATATCCGCAACAATTAAATTCAAATTAGCACAAGCACACACAGAATGCCATAAATTAAATGGTTTTATTTGTTTAAATTCACTGTTTCACAGAAGCAACAACAATAAGACACTATGCGACATTTTGCAACACTGGCGCGTACGAAAGTATCGAAGCATCGAGCAATCGATTCTTATCGATATATAAAACAACGGCTTTTTGAACTTCAAAGCGGCAAAACAAGCAAAAAAGTTGCAGTCGGGTGTAACAGACAGCGTAATACACGTTCACAGTGTAATAACAACTGAAACGTATAATTTGACATTATTTGTGCACATAAAAATGCAAATCCATCTTTAGGACAAGTTATTACCAAAATGTTATCAAATAAAATTGGTAAGTAGAAAACATTACTTTTTATCGTTTACTCAATAATACAGATTTAAATGGAAAAAATCATGACCAAAATGCCATCAATCGTGAAAATCGGCTTACTTTTGACAAAGTTATGGGAGTTTGAAATATGAGAACTATGGATCCGAAAAATTTACTTCTCAAAATTGCACAAGCGTAACGACTAATGCATGAATTAGTCATACATAAATTACATAAATTAACAATTTTAAAATACTGCAATACTTGTCTTCATAGTTATAATAATATAATAATATAACTAATAATATAACTCATCTGCCGAAGACTGCACCAATATTAATAGATATATTGAATAGTGAATATCGTAGAGCTATACATATAGTCTAGGCCAGCTAAGACAAAGTTAAATAAATGACATCTTAAGTGCTGCGTCCACCTCAAAATTGTGCCTGCGTGGAGCACAACGACAGGCGTTATCTGGCCAGAAATTCTCAAAAGCAATCACATCGCATTGCAGTCAGTCCCTTTTAACTGCTTGCAAATTTATGTCTCAGCTTAAGAAAACACTAAATGAGTGCCATGCATTTTTTTATCGCACGCAGCAGCAACACCGACAACGGCCGTCCAGGGCCCAACAACTAATTAGACATGTTAAAGAACTTGTTCAAGTTGTTGTTGTTGTTTTTATTGTTGCAGTGAACTGTGCTGGGCATTAAAATGGTAACACCCGACCGAAAAGACAGCAAGCAGCAAACACATTTAAAAATGCTCAAGTTAATTAATTGCGCAACGAATGCATAGCAGCAGCCACCGGACAGCGGACAGGGCATAGGACACGTCGGTAACGACCAAGCCCAAAGCCAATGAGTTGATTTTTGCGGCACGATAGGAGGCCAGAGGTTCTCCAATGCATGCCAGGTCTGTAGCTGCGTGCGTTTCGCTTTCATTAAACAAATATCCAAACACTTTTGCCGCTGATGCGATGACACTGATTAGCATTATCCCAACAGGCCGGCTGGGGTTCGAATCCAGGACGTGGCCCCAGACGATTTAAATATCATTGGAAGCGGCGACAAAAGGTCTGCCAAGACTCGCAGTCGGTGCGCACAATCTGCCCATGAAATTGTTTTTCGCTGTTCTCGTTCAATTTTGGCACACATTCTGTAAATGTAAAAATAAACTGTTTGCATCAGACAATTGGCGAAAGTTGCCAATTGAAATTTTGAATTAGCAGCCGCCTAACGAGTTGGCATCGTTTTGGGACGCTCCCAATCCCAATTCCAACTGTGGGCAACTTCATTAGGGCTGCCACGCCTCCAGCAAGAACAACAGCAACAACAATCGAAGAGAGAGATGATTAATTGATCAGTCGAATAGTGGAAAAACATTCGACGGCACAATCAAATTAAGGCAGCATATAAATGTGAGCCAATTATTAAAACTTAATTTTGATGTAGACACCAGACGATTCCCAATTTCACAGCCTCCTCAGCGGCACCAGACTAATGAGCCACATGCACTTGGCTGCCAAAACGAATGTTGTTGCTATTGATGTTGTTGCCACTACCGCTTTTGTTGTTGTTGTTGCTACTGTCGCTGCTGTTGTTGTTGTTACTGCCGTTGTCCATCCAACATGTCCATGTGTCTATCCATGTCTAGGTCTATTTTGAACTTACTCACGGTCCCCTTTATGTATATATAATATATAAATACATATATATGTTCTATTGAACAGGACCCACAGCTGAGTCTATCTACACTTATTCGTCTGTCCGTCCGTATGTATACATGTGTCGATCTAGGAAACTGTAAGAGTTAGAAATGTAAACTTTAGATTCGTCATATAAGTTCAATTCGAAATTTCTGGTGTGACTTTTATAACAAAATTAATACCAATAAAATATCTTTATATGCTAAAAATAATATTTGGTTTAAGGTTTATATATTTTGCTTTATTTTATTAATTATTTATTTTGATTTTGTTAGTTACTCGGTTTTTTGTGTTGAGTACTTTTCATAGTTGGAATTTTATGTCAATAAAATCATATGTAATACTAATGCATTCTAA
>SCDS01000654.1:0-25845 GCA_004149465.1 Drosophila nigromelanica
GGCACAGATTGGCACGGTGTTAGTTATACTCCATAAATCACGAGCACTTGGGTTTACTTTTCAACATAAATCACTTAAGCAACACAAGACACATAAACATAAAATAACACATATTGAACAGTTACTACATGGGATTTATATTTTACAAACCTTGCTCTTTATTTTCCATTATTAATATAATTTAAAGATTACGAATGTAATTTTCTACAACACTTTAAACTTTTATAAATTTTTGCACGTTGCAAAAAATTGGGCTTTCCGTCCAGTGTGCAATCGTTCCTATAAGAGCTATATGATATAGTGGTTTAATATGATTAGAATGTTACTGATATATTATGAGCTTAGTAAGACTTTTCCTTTTTCCATTTTCCTGATTAAAAATGTTTACATTTTAATCTGTCTTCTTTAATGATTAGCATAATTCAACACAAAACTTAACATCCCCTTTGTCAGTGTTACGAAACAAAGCTTTAACAGCAGCTTAAGGTGATCGTCGCAACGTTTGCAACACTAAACTTAACAGTGGCATGTTAAGTGGCACAATGTTAGCTCGTAATGGACCATAAAACGTTTGTAAACAACATGCAAACACATACATATAGTGTGTACATTTAAGTTAAAACTAATTTATGCACATGAATAACAAAGCAATTGGAAAAGCAACATGCTAAAAGCAAATCACAAATGCGGCACATTTAAATTGTTAAACAGCAAAATTGCCGGCAGCGATATACATATATATGTATATAATAAATGTGAATGAACAATGTATGTATATTAATGCAAAAGCCTATTCATATAAAGATAAAAAAACGATGCCTGCATAAGAATATAAAAACAATGTTAACTGGCGACTGTTGCTGCGCTCAGCTCTTATCGATAGGCAAATGGCGTTGATCGCAAAGTAGTGTTGTGAAATGTAGTTAAATAGAAACACAGGACACAGCCTGGTTTTTTTTTTTTTTGGGCAACCAACGGTGACTAAGCGGGCACTTTGTGCCTAATGGCTGGGCGCCCTTCTGGGCGCACAAATTGCCGCTGGTCTCATTATGCATACAGAATATGAGAGATTATTGGCAGGCAGACGATGACAACGATGACGACGACGACGACAATATGGAATCGTGCACACAGCGACACAAAATCATTTGAAAGCAATTACACTGTGGCCGATCGTTCGAAAGGGGTGGGGATGCAAAGGGAGGGGGGGTTGCAGCGACGGCGACCGTGTACAATGAATCAATTTACGAAACGTAACAAAGCCACAATTACAAGCAAAGCATAGACAAGAACAAAATGACAATTACGAAAAGAGCAGCGAGTGCAATTGCATTTCCAATTGCAAGTTGCAAGTTGCAGTTGCAATTTACAGTATTCTGTTCGTGTTTTTTTTTTTGTTTTTGGGCCAGGCACACGCGTCAAATGATGCGGCCTGCCGGCGGGCCAGCAGCTGGCGGTGGGGCCATGGACTTAGCCAGAGCAGCGACAACAACGATAACGACGACGGGGGGAAGAGCATGGAGGAGGAGGAGGAGACCGCAATGTTTGCGACAGTGTGCACAGTTTTTTGTTTTTTTTTTTGGATCCGCGTGTCAGTTGTAATGGATAATTGTCGAACTCGCATGCCAGTCGTAGCTCATTTTCTATACCCTGTAAAGAGCAAAGCCAAATGGGAATATTAGAATGAACATTCTTCAACATGGCAACTACCTTGTTATGGTTTTTGCGATTATATTACGTCAATTTTGAAGCCTTAAACCCTAAAACTATGTTTTGAATTTGATGATTTATTTTAAGGTGTTTCAAAACTGAAAATTAAATTTTTAAAATAAGTCGACCAAACGCGTTGCACTTAACATAATAACTTTAAATTAAATAACTTTAATTACTTTTATGTTCAATTATTTAACCAGAATATTAAAAAAATAAAATAGGCTTTTATTTATATACTTCAACTTCTATATCTAAGTAAATACCGAAAAATCCTATTTGACAATTTTCTTTTTCTTATTTCACACTACTTTTTAATTATTTCCTATTCCCAGCATTACTGCATAACAATATAATATAACAGGGTATTCAAGTAGTGCATCATTTATCTCTCCACGTGCCTCTCACTTGTTGTTTCTGTATTTCTACTAAAAATACATTGGCAAAGTGAATTGTATTAATAGCAGGGCATTTATTTAGTTATTTCTTTCTATGTTGTTTTTATTTTTTTTTACTTTTTTTCTTTATTTTTGTTGCTGTTTTATTTTTTTTATTCTTTTTTTTTTGCCCGTTGATTCGCATTTGTGTTTATTTACTTTGCCATTTTGCGCGCTGCAATTTTGCCAGCAAATCTTTTCGTTTTGGGCCCTTCAAAAGATTTATAAAGTAGCCGGTTAGGTAAATGCGGGAGGTGCGGGAGTCGGGGCGGAGGGTCTGTTGTGGAGTAGAGTGAATAGGACGTCCAAATTTACTGAGCCGTAACGCTTGCGATCGCCGGCCGCACTGAACGAAAGAAACTGTGAATGGAATTGTGTTCGCAATGTATTCAAAGCGATATTCGCCAAGTTGCACAACGCTCGCGCTAAAAGATACATTTGTATCTGTATTGCAGAGTGTGCATGTGTGTATCTCGCAGCGTCATCAAAAGGTATTTTACATTAATTCAAGATTTATGCATTCAACATTCGTTAGGTGCTGCATTTGCCATTTGCGCCGCCATCGCAGACGTTGCCCCAATGTTGCAGCTTGCCTGTTGCACCTGCCGTTGCCTCTGCATCTGCATCTGCATCTGCGTCTGCGTCGACGTCAGCGTCGTGTGTCGAGCGTGGAGCTGCCAGCAGCAGGTGATCCATTTCTTTTATCCGGTAGCTGTAGCTACTCTCTGGGCCCCGAAAATGCCTATTTTTGTGTGTGTGCGTGTGTGTGTGTGAGTGTAAATGTGTGTATGTTTGGCAACTAATGCAGATAGACAAGATGAGCTGGGGCCAGCATACTCTAGCCTTTGGGGAGTGCTGAAATACGCTCGGGTTATACAATTTGCAGCGATTCGATAATAGATATATGCACATATTTTCTACACACATATATATATATGCATTTATATATATTTTGAGAGATATAGGTACGTACATATGAACTGCATAATTTATAGGCTTTGCATGTTCAATGGGTTGCGACGACTGCGACAGCGATGTGGCCATATGGCAATGGCAGCGGCAGCGGCAGCGGCAATCGCATGGAAAGCGGCCCAGTTGCAGTTGCAATTGCAGTAGCAGATGCAGTTTCAGATGCAGATGCTAATTACCGGGTTCAGTTTGCTGGAACTCAAAACTCAAGCAACGGTAGACAATGCTCTTTGTTGATCTATTGTCAAATTTGTCAACATTTGCTTCGTGTTTTCAAATCTTCATTGAAATGATGCAAAACTTTTTTGTTTTAAAAAACTTGCTCTGCTCTGGCTCCACTTTCTATCTCTCGTTCTCTGTCTCTCTTTTTGTGATTTCTGCTCTCTCTCTCTCTCTCTCTCTCTCTCTCTCTATCTCTCTCCCTTTTTCTGTCTCTTTCTCTCCATGTTCTCTTCTTGAAAATCATCTAATTAACAGTTTTATATTCTTACATCTATTTATTAAAAAATGTATTCTTCGATTCGTGCAAGATTTACATTTGCGGAAGATTTAAAATTCTGAAAGCTCATAATTATTATTCTATGTTACGTATATATATATTCTCCTGTTTTTTTAAGTTTAATATTTACAAAAGCCCACATATGGTTTTTTCTAAAACTATATGTAAGATATTTAAAAACAGCAAACACTAAAATGTCATGTCTAATATTATAGTTTTAAATTTATGGCATTTCAAATATTGAACTAAGATGGGATATTTTAAATTCTATACAATTCTATATCGAAAAGTTATAATTTTCAAACTAACACAATATTTATTACCTATTCAACATATGTATTTATCATTATATTTCTTTTTATACGATCAAACCTACTTGATCAGTTTGGTGAATGTTGTTTTTAAAAAATATCAAACTATGAAACGTTTTACAAATTTTTTGTTGTATTTAAATACCTGTTATTTTTCATTGCATTTACCTAACAGTATAAATCAGATTATGGTAATCTTTTCAGAACAGACATTTTTCGCGCTATTTTCTGCTATTGTCTTGTAACTTGTCAACAAAATTTTCGCCCTAATTGGACTTTTTCTTGCTGTGTGGCATTTATTTTTATTTTTAGATATACATTTTATTTTTCGCGGGAACTGTGCGCATCTAATGAATAATTGACTGAGCCATTAAGTTTACTTTTTATATTATTTCTTTTTGATGCGTTTATCTATGGATGTGCATAATAAATTATTATTATATATTTGGTTTGTATAAATAGTTTAAACGGGTTTCATGGACACTGTTGTCTTTTATTTTAAATAACAAGAATGTAATAATATATTATACATTATTATAATACATATATTAAAGAATTCAATAGTTATCATCCCTTATACTTTTAGCCCTCTTCTGCTCTTACTTAAAACAGCTGTTCAAAAACACATTATGCGCTCTTCTCGGCGCTTCTCAAAACACATCAGACACTTTCATTTGCTGTCATTTGTGCACCTGCTCATTTACATTTCACACTTGACTCTAATTTAGCCCTCAAACTCGCTTCCAATTCAGACCCATTCAGCCTCATTCTGCATTTGTTGCCAATCATTCGCCATTCATTTGTGTTTGTCTGACTTTCCGACAGCTTTGCGCCCAAAAGGCACAACTGATGCAAATTATCAGCAATGCAGCTTGCAATTAATCTGCTGCATATGACACCGCAATCACAACTTAACCCATTTTAGACAAACACACACACACACGCACACACACACACTCGGACACTCGCACACAGAAACAAACAAACATTGAGAACGATAATAAACTGTTGCCAATGGGGCAGCGAGGGCTGAGCCCAGTTCTGGCTGGCACCAAACAGTATTTGCACTAAAGCACTAAACTCAATGGCTTTAATTGAATTTTGATGTCCTTGGCAAATTGTTTTCTAATTAGTTTCAGCGCAGCACGGGCCCAAGTGATAAGCGGGGGGCAGTTCAGAGGGTCAGGGCGCTCATCCGGCCGGGTAGTTGACACAGAAAAACTTGCTGTCAACAGAGCTAAACTAGACTACACTCTGCTACACTCTCTGGGTTTTGGTGCACTTCAGCTATTACACTTTAATAATGACAGAGTGCGAGGGCGAGTGCGAGTGCCCGACTAATAAATACCCTGATGCATACATTTCAACTTTATACATACACAAAAGCTGCGCAGTTTACTCAGCGGCTGCGCTTGGCCTCTACCATGGAAGCAAAAGTTTCAAATATTTTCTAAATAATCTTTATAAAATTTTCACTGTACTTCTTAAATTGCGTTTTTTTTTTTTTAATTTTGGGGTGAGGCATCCGAAAAGCGAAATATTCTTGATCTGCGTATGGTTTATGAGAATATACTCAATCAACTTTAATAGCTTTAACTTTAATAGTTTGTGAAATATGATCATAAAATCGGGTCAAAGAACCAATATTTATCGACTATATAACAATTCTCTACAGATCAAGTTGATCTACATTTTGTATAGAGAAACTTCAACTTTGCAACTTTTGTAGTCTCTGAGTGTGGATTAAATCGACTTGATTTGTGATGCTGACAATGAATATATAGACTTTAAGGAATCGAAGATGTCTGCTTTTGCCTGTTACCAACATGTGCACAAAATTGTTATGCCCGTTTCACACATTTTTAGGGTATAAAAACTAAAACAATTAATGCCACGTTCATGTCGCACACTTACCCAGGATCATTGGGCACCTCCGAGGGCGAAACGGGCCCCAGCTCAGTTTGCTGCTGCTGCTGCTGTTGTTGCTGCTGCTGCTGCTGCTGCTCAATCTTGATGTCCATGTTGGCGCTCTCTCTCGCTCTCTCTTTCTCTCTGCGACTCAAATTCTTTCTCTCTATCTGTCTGGGTCCTCTGGAGCTCTCTGTGTGTGCTTTGGCTAAAGTCCTAAAAACTGTTGATGTGACTGTTGCTGCTGCTGCATTGAAGAGGGGGCGGGACTGGTGCGGGTTGGAGCTGTCTAACGCTAACTAAGACGACGGCGACTCCGACGACGGCGACGTGGCGAACTAACAATTTAGCTCCCTTTTAATCATTGACAATGGCTGCTAAAACGCTACTTGAACTGCTGCTCGAAGCTGTTGCGAGTTCCATTGGAGTTGTTTTGTTTTTTTTTTTTGTTTTTTTTTTGTATTATTTTTAATTATATTTTGCTTATCCAAAACAAAATTGTTTACGTTTTTGTTACATTGCGCACTTTGAATCACATTTCTGGTTTGTTGCTACGTTTTGCAGGCCACTTTTGGTTAACAAGTTTTTTGTTTTATTTTATTTTAAGTAATTTGTTTTTATGTTGAAAATATTTATTTTTAAAGAAGTGTTTAGAAACGTTGCGTTAACTATTGTTGTTTTATTTGTTTTGAAGGCAACATATTGACTGCAACGGATATTGTATAAAAACACGAAAGAAAGAGAAAAAAATCACGCCATTAAATTGGCTGAAAACCTAAAACAAATTGCAATTTCCAAGCAGCTGTAGTCGGTAGTCTCTGCCCGTAAATTCCAAATGATTCGAAACGTATTATCGTAAAATTCAAACAACTGCGAGTGGAGTGCGGGGGAAAACTGCCAAGATGCGTTACAATGAAAATCGCTGCTTGAAAATGGCCTTTTTTTCTATTTTGTATATTTTTTTTAGTTGAAAAATGCAAATGTAGCGCAAAAAGGTCTTAAAAGCTGAACAGATGAGATGACTTTTGACACCTTCCTATGAGATTCTCAAACAGCTAAACTAAGGAATGCTTTAACATACTCATTGTTTCTTTTTTTTTTTGACCAAGGCTTGAACTCGCTGCTTGATTTCTAAAGCTTACTTCCGGCTGACGTTTTGCTGGCGTGGAAACTCTATTGTTTGCGCTTGCCTTTTAACGGGATTTATTTTTAAGCGCTTCATAAAGGCAAAAGCTCGCTCTTCAAGCCACGCTCCTTAATTAAGCTAAGCTCTGTGTCCCCACAAACTAAAGTCCCCGTGTATTTGCAAAACTTTATGAACAAAACAAGTTGGAACGTTGCAGTCGGGTGTTAACGACTGCGCCATACACGTCCCAAGCTTGATAACAGTTTAAAATTGTCGAAAGAAAACGCTTTATTGTATTGCATTAAGATACAAAATACACGAGTATATTTCCAAAGTTTCTAGTCTCTAGTTTCAGGACACCTGGACGAACAATGCACAAAACTAATATACTATTTTATTTTAGAAATATAAGAACTGCTTAGCCCTTTACAACACTGCTGAATAACCTGCACCATAACTAAGCTCTTAAGCTGTTTCCATGACATTTTTTATTTTATACGGCGTTCAGGCACGCGCATTAATAAATCCTTTAACAAGCTTTTGAAACGGGAATTGTTTTTTTAAGCAACCGAAAAAGTTGTGCAAAGCAAATGAAAACGATTTCATTGCAATATGCTTTTTGTTTTTGTTGCCCATTGTTTTCAATGCACGCCTTGATCTTTCCCACACCCACACGCACACACGCAAACATACATAAATATATATGTATGTATGTATGTAGACAGAGTATGGCATGCAATGGGGGACAGCGTGTTGACTCCCCCAAAACAACAACAATAACAACAATAACAAGCTTGTAATAACGCGCAGCATGCAAGCGACACACACACACAAACACACGCGTACACAGAGAGCGATTGGGACAGGGCGACGGGCTAGCTGTTACGGTACATGCACCGTTACAACGAGTGCAGAAGTTAACTGGCGGCGGCAGCAAACACGTGACCCGACAATTGCGACAATTGGCAGCAGCAGCAAAAAATGCGCTGCGAAAATCAAACGAACGGAAAATTGCATGCAAAAGCGATCGACGTAAGCTGCGACTAACTGCCGCCAGTTGGCGCCACTGGCAAAGTAAGTGTGTAGACTTGTGGAGAGTTAGCTACTCCTGCTGTTATTGTTGTTGCTATTGTTATTGCCGGCCGGCCGCCATTTTGCACGTGCGATCGACAAAAGCTGTTTGCTGCTGGCGTGTGTGGGCGTGCAGGGCAGGGTTGTCAACGCCTTTTATATATTTCCGGCTAAAACAAACACTTGGCCTAAAAAACATAACACTTTGCCAGCTACAGTGAGCATACACATGTGCACACACACACACACACAAACACACGTAACACACACTCAAATTGCACGTTGTTTGTCGTTGTTTGTAATTAGAATTGAATGCCGCGCACTTTTATATAATCGTCAATTTTGCATTGAATAAACAACAATGTTGTTATTTTTGTTGTTAAGTGTTGTTGTTGTTGTTGTTTATGCCCGTTACTGGCACGCACTTCACTTGCAACTGCAACGCGCGAGTTGAAATAATTATTTTCTATTTCTTTTATTCGATTGCAATTTGCTGCTGCTGCTGCTGTTGCTGCTGATTTTGTGCGCGCACACGAACGCGACAACCAACAAGACGACACTGAGACGCGGCCACGGCAGCCAGCCCCAAACAACACACTGACACTAAAGCAGCGCCACCGACAGCGACGGCGGCAGCGGCATCGGCATCGGGTCACAGTAGCACGCGCTGCACTTGTAGTGGTTGCTAGTAGTAGTTTGTAGTTGAGCAGAGCTTTGCGGCGACGTCGGCAGCGGCCGTATGCGAAACGTTTTACACTGCAGCAAGCGAGCCGGCTGCATCATGCCGAAAAGCCAGCACAGCTGATAAGTGATAAGCGATGCGGAGAGCGTAAGCGAATGTGTGTGCAAGAGAACGAGAGAGCGCCACAACTGAAGAGCGACAGGTTTGAATTTTAAGAGCGTCACTTTGTGTTTCCACTGTGTTTTATACTGCAAGCAACTGTGCAGCTTTCAAAGTTTACACTGTGCACAATTTGAAAGGAAAATCTTTGCGAGATGTTGGAAAATTAATAGAAGTGAATAATTTAACAAATTAAATTAATGTTAATTAAGAGTATACTTTACAACATGCTACAAAAGGAATAGAAATTAATAAATTATATCAATTAAAACAAACTAATTAATGTTAATTGGAAACCAGTATATTGAATTTAAAATAATATAATAAGTTTTTAAAACTGACACTGTGCCCATTTTGAAGAAAAAAGCTTTGCAAAATGTTAAAAAATGCAAAAAATGCAAATTAATTAAATGATTTTAGATCGAAACGAGAACATCGAATTTTATTTAATTCAAAATCAAAGAAAATCAAATTTTGATAACATATTTTATATTACCTAATAAAGCTAATATTGAGTTTTTTTCAATTTTCCTTTCCATTGAGAAAATATTTAACCAAAAATTTAAAATAGTTTCCAGTAAACCGAATTTTAATAAAATTAAAAAGAAAATCAACTGTTGAACTTTATACAAAATGAGTAAATATATTCTGTCGTTTTACATTTATATATTTTTATATTATATAAATTTGTATTTTACCCTTTAAAATTGTAACCAAAAGTTAAACACCCAATGTTGCCAAAAACTCCATTATTGTTTTCTCGAAAAAATGTTTATTGTTTTATTGCATTTTATATATTTTCTTTGAATACGGTAAATTTAGCACAGCTCAGCCTGCAACTGCTAACTGTTCGAAAAAATCTGTAATCACCGTGGAAAACAGGTATTTGAAAGCAGGCAATGGGAGTGGAATCACTTTCATCTCTGAGGTGTTAAAAAGTGGGAAAGGTTTTCAATTAATTTTTAAAGCACGTCGTGAATTTGGGCGACCCAAGGCGGAGTCCGAACATTTACTATCTGCGACTAGGACTACAACAAAAACAACAGAAGTTATTAAAAAAAATTAGTTCGCCTAATTGGAGGCCGTTGCCGGCTTTGTGGGCGGCGTTGAGTCTGTTGTGTCCGTCGTGGCGGGCTCCTCCTTTTCCTTGTTCCAGCTCTTCAGACCCTCGGGCAGTGTGGTGTTCTCCTCAAAGGAGCCGGTGCCCTCGACAAACTCCTCGTACGTCGACTTATCCTTGAACGGACGCGGCCCCAGAAGCTCGATCATATCGTCGCGACTGAGCACCTCGTTCTGCAGCAAACGCTCCGCAACACGGCGCACATCCTCCTTGTGCTTCACCAGCAGATCGGTGGTGGTCGTGTGGGCGCACTTGATGATGTCCCGCACCTCGCCGTCGATCATCATGGCGGTGTCCTCCGAGTAGGGTTTGCTGAACACCGGATCGCCGCTCTGGCCCAAATCGAAACTGACCTGACCGACCTTCTCGTTCATGCCGAAACGGACCACCTGCGAGTAGGCGATGTCTGTGATCTTCTTGAGATCATCCTGGGCGCCGGTCGTGATGCGATTGAAGAACAGCTCCTCGGCGACACGACCGCCCAGCGTCATGCACATGCGATCGAACAGCTGCTCCTTGGACAGCAAATAGTGATCCTTGGGCAAATACTGGGCATAGCCCAGGCCCTTGCCGCGCGGTATTATCGAAACCTTCAGCAATGGATCGGCATGCTCGAGGAACCAGCCGGCAACGGCATGTCCGGCCTCGTGATGGGCCACCGTACGCTTCTCCTCCGGCGCCAGCACATTCGTCTTCTTCTCCATGCCCGCGATGACACGTTCGATGGCCTGCTCGAAATGCTTCAGCACAATGGAGTCCTTGGAGTCGCGCGCCGCTATCAGCGCCGCCTCGTTGCACACGTTGGCGATGTCCGCGCCGGTGAAGCCCGGCGTCAGTGCGGCCATTTTGCGCGACAAGCCATTCTTGTCCAGCTCGGTTTTGAGGGCGCCCAGATGCACCTTAAAAATGCTCGCGCGTCCCTTGATGTCCGGCGCCGGCACATAGATCTGGCGATCGAAGCGACCCGGCCGCATCAGTGCACTGTCCAAAATGTCGACGCGATTGGTGGCAGCCAGCACCACCACATTGGTTGTGGTATTGAAGCCGTCCATCTCGACCAGCAGCTGATTGAGCGTGTTCTCCTGCTCGGAGTGGCCGCCAAACGTTTTGCCGCCACGTTTCCGGCCAACAGCATCGATCTCATCAATGAACAGAATGCAGGGCGCATGTTTGCGTGCCATCGCGAACATATCGCGCACCCTGGATGGGCCAACGCCCACGAACATTTCGAGAAATTCCGAACCGGAGACTGTGATAAACGGTACATTCGCCTCGCCCGCCGTCGCCTTGGCCAGCAGGGTTTTGCCGGTGCCGGGCGGACCGGTCAGCATGGCACCTTTGGGTATCTTGGCGCCCAGATCGATATACTGCTGTGGATTCTTCAAAAAGTTGACAAACTCCATAATTTCAATTTTGGCCTCCTCACAGCCGGCAACGTCTCTGCAATAAAATTGTGGGAATTATAATATCAACTTTATTTGAATTTAAAATTCAATAAATACGCACTTGAAACCGACGCCAATCTCTGAGGGATTTATTAATTTCGCCGTTGACTGCATCACGCCACCAAAGAGGCCGCCACCTTTACGTCCACGTCCGGCGCCCATCATGTCCGCCGATTTGCGCATCATGTAAACGAGAAAGCCAATGATCAACAACGTGGGCAGCAGACCCGTCAAACTGGACGCCTCCACCTCGTTTCGATAGATGACGGGCACAAAATTGATGGACTCCACACCCTGTTCCGTTTGGGCCGTCTCCAGATTTCGCTCGAACGAATCGACGCTGCCAATGTTGAACCACAGGACGCCACTGCTGCTCTGACTTGGCTGCAGACGCACTCGCACCCACTTCTTGTTGACCACCTCCAGTTTCTCGACGAGACCCTTGGAAAGGTAGCTGTGTATGTGTGTGTGTGTACAAAGAAATATGTTATTATATAATAAGCATAAATGAAGAGATTTAGATTTAGATAAGAATATAGATCTAACTGATGAAAACTACTATTTAAAACCAATTAATAAATTCTTAAAATAATTGTTCATGTTATGTAGCAGAAGGAGTATAAAATACTTTTTCATTACATTTGTACATTAATGTTGGATATTAAATTAAAATCTGTTTGGTTAAAACAATCGTCATTATTGAACCCGTCTTGGTCTTTAAAGATAACTGCTGTATAATCTACAAGTTCCTGGCCTCTAGTTTCTATCTTCTAGCCCAACACATTTGATACAAATGATGATGCAATCGGCTTTGTGGCAATGGTGAAATTAAATGTAATTGCCCAAGCAGCGCACCTGTTGACGAATTCTTTCCAGGAGATTTCCTTGTAGCCCATCTCGAAGAAGGCAAACGAACCAAGGAGAACGACGGCGCCAATGGCGCCAAACAGTATCCAACGTTCCCGATCGCCGCCGCCGCTATCGCCCAGCGGTCGTCCGCCGGGCGAGCCGCGTCCGCCCGGACCGCGCGAGCTGTTGCTGAACATGCCGAAGTTCCAATCCGACTTCGTGTCGCTGGCTGTGCTGGGCTTCATCGCGGGTGGTTTGGGCTTGCTGCTGCTGCTGCTGCTGCTGCCGGACGTCGGCTGCTTTCCGCCGGCAGCAGCTTTTTTGTCTGTGTCGGCGGCTTTCGGTTTTGTGGACTTGCCGCCGGCTTCGAAGTACTTTTCGAAACCCTTGGGCGGCTTTTTGCAGAACAACTGTAACTGCTCCACAATGTAGCGCACCAGCGGCGCCAGCTCGAAGGAGGCGGTGGCACTGCGCTGCATCTGCAACATGGTGCAAATAGCAACAAATTAAACACACACAAAATTATTAAAATACTCCACAAATGCACCTTGTCCGTGACGGGAGCGTGCGTGTAGCTGCGTTTCATAAGGCCCTTCACTGCCTTGGCCGAGCTGAGCAGCCGGAATGCCATGATTGCGCTCTTTGGTGTTTTGTAGGGGCGGGCGGGGTGATGGTGGTGGTGTTCTCTCTTTAGGTTAAATAACGAGAAGCACGCAAACGCAACGCAGCGGCACCGTTAATTTCCACTAAGAAATTTGTCAATTTTGAGCGAACTATTGTGTTGTTGCGAAGAGCCGAAAGTTGCCGCCTCATATAGCACAATGTTGTGTCACGATTCTGCTTTAAAACTAAAAATAAAAATGTTTTCGACTTTATGCTGCGCTATTGTGAAATTTCGATTTTCAGCAAATAGTCGAAAGCAGAGTTGACTCGATATATGCGACCAGGGCTGGCTGCCGGCAGACAGTGTTGGGCAGCGCAATCAGACAGCAATGTGTAAATAATAATTTACATATAAATAATCTTTAATGCTTTTTAGAACTATACTCAATAATAAATAGTTAACAAGAATTTGTTATTGCTAATGCGGCATGTTATGTACACAATTTTATTCTGTGATGACGTCACAATTGCTCTGCAATTTCTTTGCGTCGCCAAGCAACACTAACCAACATGGCGTCCGGTGTTGTGCTGTGTCGTGTGGTACGTATTGCTAGTCGTGAAAATTTTCTTTTGTTCAAATTAGCCAATAAAATAACTCAAATTCGCCATGAAAATATGCACAAAAGGTGCACCAATCAATATGCTTGTGATTTAACATGAAATTTCGCCTTGGGCGTACCGTTTTTGTGTGTTGCAGTCGTTTTCCGCAACTGTCTGCGCAAAGGGTACGCAATTTGCAGACCAAAAAAAACTTGAAAAAAAAATTTTGCTACCGACTTGACAGCGTATGTGTGCGTGTGTCAGTGTGTGTGCTTATGTGTACAGTTGGCTGCTAAAAACCATAACAAAAATGTGTAAAAATAGTTTACAAATGCCTTCAAAGCGTTTTCGCTAGCGTGCGTGCATGTGTGAGTGTGTTTGTGTAGGTGTGCGTGCAATTTTTTCCGGTAGTCAATACAATAGTAAAATCTCTATGCAGCCTGCTGGCTGCTGTGTTCGTTAAGTGTGTGCAAATGTGTGTGTGTGTGTGTGTGCGAGTCTCCGGTTTGCAACACTAAAAATCAATAAGAATGCAGCAACAATGCAGACTTTTTTGGTGTAGATTTCACTCTGTTGGCTGCCGCTCAACAGGGGGCGCTATATTGCAAATAAGTATGTATGTATGTGTGTGTACTAATTTTTCCAACTTTCTTCTCATTGCAGCTTTTGTAACTAAAACTCCGTTTTGACATCACTTTCATCATAATCTGAATAAAAATAATAATAATAAAAAAAACAAAACAAAAAAATAAAACACCATCGAAAACGAATCAAAAAGCAAATAATAATAAATCATCTAATAAAAATAAAAAACAAACAAAAAGTTACATACCAACAAAACAAACCAACAACAACTGCAACAACAACAACAAAGCTCAAAAAAGTCTAAGAGGCGTTTAAACAACCGGCGAGGGGCATCTGCCATAAACTTTTAGTTTTTGAAATTTCCTTTGTTTTCGTTTGCGCAAATTCGCTTCAAACTCGACAACTGCAAAAGCTCACTGAAAAAAAAACGTCTACGCTCCAAAGTCGAAAAAGGCAAAAAGACAAGAGCTTACGCGTAGAAAGACTGCGAAAGAAGAAAAGGGGAAACGTCGCCGTTAGCGGTGAGCGGTGCCCAGTCAAGATACTGTTAGCGGGTGTGAGCGAGAAAGAAAGTGGGAGACGACATAGCGACTGCGCATCTGTGCAAAAACAAAAGCAAAACAACAACAAAACAAGCCAAGCTTGAAACGAAGACTTTCAAAACCAACAACAAAAACCAAACAAAATTCAAACGCTGTGAAATTAACTCGTCAATACTCAAAGCAACAACAAAACTAATAAATAAAAATAAAAAATAAAAAAAGCTACAAAGAGAGAAATCAACAGAAGTAAAACGGAGTTGAAGTCTAAACAAATACAATTACAAATTCAAAAACACACGCACGCACTAAAAAGAAAAACAACAAAAACACAAGAACTGTCTAAGAAAAGCAGCTAAAACGTGACGCCGAGGCGTTGACGTTGACGTCGAATTCGAACTCGAATAACAAAAAGGAAGAAAAACCAACAAAACAAAAACAATCCCAAAATTCCTCATTATTTTTCTTGAAAGCTTTAATTTAATTACGAATTTTTTGTTAAGTCAAAGTGAATTCAATTTGCTACAAATTATTTAAAATTAAGACAACAAAAACGCCGCCTCTACAACATCAACAACAACAACAACAGGAACAAATGAAGCAAGCAAAGCGAGAGGAAAAACACAAACAGCAAAAGCAACACCAACAACAACTACCAACAAACAACTGAATTAAAGTTTTAAAGTACAAAATAACCGGGAGTAAAAGAGAGAAGAAAAAACAACAAACAACTAATTTAAACATATTAACAACATTTAATTTAAACGCAACATCAATTTAAATTATTTAATAAACAAAACAACAACAAAATATTATAGTCTGTAAGCCCAAAAAACAATAAAGAAAACTTTGTCGCAGGACACAGGACACTGTGCGGCGGCCGTGTGAAAAAGTGCAAAAGCGCCAGAAGCAGAGAGCTGCGAGAGAGCGAAAGAGACGGAGTGGGGAGAGAGCGTCCCATAAAGTGAGGTCGCGATCGTGAGAGATTCACCGTTAGAAAGTTACGCCTTGTAAAAGAAAAGAAAGAAAAAACAAAAACAAAATAAAACGATAAAGCAACAATTGTGCCGCAAAGAAAAAACCACAAAAGCAAAACTAAATAAAAGAGAATTACTAAAAACAGTAAAAACAAAACAAAAAAAAAACGAGCAACTAAAAACGGTAACAATAAAGAAAAACATTTAAAACCAAAAATCTACAAGAATTCTATTAATTTTAAGTAAATTTTACACAATATGAAGAAGACCCCCAGCAACAAAAAAACTGAGTAAAACATAAAAAACAAAAACAAAAAAAAAACAAAAAACAAAAACAACTGAAACTTAGCCAATAAAAAACAAAATTGTAAATAATAGAAATAAACAACGCCCAGCAGAAAAACAAAAAATAAGGCAAAAGAAAACTGAAAATAAAAACTGCGCGGCCTTGTGCCCAAAAAACCAAACAGTTTTTTTAATTTTTAATAAAAACTATTGTTTATTTTTAAATAGTTTTCATTTTTTATAAGTGTACCTAGTGAGAAATGTTAAAAGTCTAAATGCGATAACGATTAAAAGCAACTGAAACAAAAAGTAAAACAAAAAGAAAAAAAAAAACAAGAAAAAACAAATTCAAAGAAAGATTTAACAACTCTGTGATAATTACTGTAAATTTATAAATATAAATAAATAAAACAAAAAATCTCTAAGCATAAAAATAAAAAAAAACAATATGAATACTAAATAAAAAACAATGTAATTTTTAACAATAGTAAAAAGAGGTAGAAGAAAAACGAACATCTTAAACCACAAAAAAAAAAAACAAAATAACTTTATACATAAGAGCAAATGCAAATTAAAAGATAAAAACATTGAAACAAATTCGTGATATCTTAAAGGACTTCGATACATATACTATAGTATATTATATATTATATTATATAAACATTAAGTAAATAGGCTTAACTTGGTAAGCAAAAACAAATGAAAAACAAAAAAACAACCATAAGTGAAAATACAGCAAAACAAAATATAAAACAACCCTAGGTTAAAAAAAAGACTAAACAAAACGCGCATTCAAAATATATATATATTTAAATAAAAAAAACAACAAAAAAATAATTAAATAAACGTAGGCTTAAAGTTCAACATAGTAAATGAAAACCAACAACAATTAAAGAGTATCTATCTATATATATAAACTATAAATAACAATATACATAAACTCATAATATGTGCATAGTGAATAGTAAACGAAACAGCAATAAACAATATACAAAACGTGTAACCGAAAAGTAATAGCAACTACAACAACGTACAGCGAAAAACATAACGGATCACTTTTAGCAGCCCCTCACATCCTCCCAATCCCCACGTCAAACCATAACAACAGCATCATTTAACAGCCTGTGGCCGGCGGGCAGGCGCCTGGAGAGTGAGAGAAAGCGAGAGAAACAGACCGAGAGAGAGAGAGAGAGAAAGAGCGTATTAGGGTGTATCAAACAAAAGAAAAAACGAAACAAAAGTAAATAAAATTTAAAATTAAATCACTAATACTTCCTAAAAAACCACAACGATTGCCTACAAATATATATATTATATAAATGTATATTATAGTAAAAACATAAAAGCAAACATATTAATCACTTCCCCTCCAAAACCCCCTAAAAAAACATAAAATAAAACAAAAAATCAAATAATTTAATATATCAAATAACTGCTCTAAAAACTAATCTAAAAACAGTATAAAAGTATTCCGTAAAGCGCCCAGTGTATTTTTCTAGTAAAACTAAAAGAAAAACAAAAAAAAAACTTACAACTCGAACATATGAACAAAACGCAATAAATAACTAAACAACAACAAAAGAAAAATTACTGTTTATTCATCTAACTACAACAACAACCAACGGCAACTACAGCAGCTAATGCATTTTCATTCGAAAAGAAATATATATTTTTAAAAACACAAAGCAGCCGCAACTTCAACTAACAACTACAACAACAATAATATTAATAATTAAAAACTGAACATTACATTAAATTTAACAGCATTTTTACATACATTTCTTGGCGCTTGTCGCCCCACATAAACAAAAGAAAATATATAACTCGAAGACAGTTGACCACCCACAACAACAACAACAAATGATTGTTTCTTTATTAAACTTCGAAGACAAGGAATTTCAGTGCCTCTTGTGCCAGTGTTTAGCCAAAATATATATACACAACAAATACGTATTTATTGCTTAGTTTTTTCTCTTTGATATAAACAAAAAATTACACTAAAAATCGAAAAAAAAAAAATAAAAGTAAAATACAAATAAATAAATAATTCCAAAAATAATAATAAAAAAAAAAAAACAAAAGAGCTGGTCAACTTTTTGAACCGCTCCAAAACGCGCTCGCTCTCTTTTTTAAAATCATTCAACATTCTCGTCATCTCAATCATCGATTGATCATCTACCAATAATAAAAAATAATAATATCAAAAATACAAACAACACCAGTCTCCTTGTGCTAGTCGCTATCAGCATTTTCTAAAACATCCAAAACCATTAACAACATGAATACGCAATCCAAAGGATATCGCACTGGCGAAGGTAAGATTAATTAATAACCTTGGCTGCAAACAAAAAATTTAATCGTTGGTTGATGTTTGAATTAGAAGGAAATAATTATTTTTCTGTTTATAGGAAAATATTTCGTTTTTTCTAGATGTAGAATATCTTATAAAATAAACTAATAGCAATTTATTAAACAGATCATCGTTAGTAATGTTAGAAAGCTTTCTCTGAATTAACAGAATAATACTATAAATGCAATTTGACAAAAACATTGATAAACATTTAATATTATTAAAGAATACACGCAGAAGTTATTCAAGAAACTGTTTTCTGTGGTCAAGCTGTTTTTTTAATTGACCCTGTAATTTAGACCTCTCTATGCGATTCTCAGGAATCCAAGTAATGCGTGCAGACTTCTGCCGTACCATTTTACCGACATTTATATTGTCTTTGGTTTTACTATTTCGCTGAATTGAAGTTAATCAGAAGTTAATCTGTAGCCGGGTCTAAATTTATATAATGCAGTGATGACTTAGTGATTAATTAGACTATATAACTATAGTTATAAAGAGTTAAAAAAAACTTCTATCAACCTTTTTGCACATATTCAATAAATGTGTGTTCTATTTGGCTACTCCTTTGCAGAAATCTACGATAATTTGCAGTGCTTCGACATGACTGCCATACGCAACATGAACATACCCACAACTTTTCCGACTATTGGCACCTTTACGCTGGACTCCACCACGTTGGGCCTGCAGCCGCAGTCGCATGGGCCGCCAACACCTTCGGCCATGCAAATGGCAATGGCTCAGCCACAGCAGCAGCAGAACATGCATCATCATCAGCAGCAGCAGCAACATATACAACAGCAGCAGCAACATCATCATCAGCAGCAACAGCAGCAGCAGCAACAACAACAACAACAGCAGCAGCAGCAGCAGCAACAACATCCCAGCATTGGCATGTTTGATGCAAATGAGGTCAACGATATCATCCAAAATCCGCCACAAATTGGCGTCTTTCAATCGAACAGCGTTTTGAACAACGGCGCTGGCAGCTCATCGTCCATTTTTGGGTCCCAGTCGAGCAACTCATCGGCAACAGCATCCGGCGCCACCGATCCAAATCAGGCGACTCGCGAAACTGGCATTATTGAGAAGCTACTGGTGGGTCTCTGGCTGATCAGTAATATCTGCAGTATTCCATTCAAAACTGGAACATCGTTATCAAATGTCTCCTATCTTTTTTTTTTTGATTTTTGCAGCATTCGTATGGGTTCATTCAGTGCTGCGAGCGACAGGCGCGCCTCTTCTTTCATTTCTCGCAATTCAGTGGCAATATTGATCATCTCAAGATCGGCGATCCGGTTGAATTTGAGATGACCTATGATCGTCGCACCGGCAAGCCGATTGCTAGTCAAGTCTCAAAAATAGCGCCCGAGGTTGTGCTGTCCGAGGAGCGTGTCACCGGCACGGTGACCACCGAATTGCGCACCGATAGCGCCAACAATGTGCTCAGCTCCAGTGAGACAACCGGTCGCATTAGCTATGAGAATCGCGGCGAATGCTTCTTTTTACCCTATACCAAAGACGATGTCGAGGGCAATGTTAATTTGCGTGCCGGCGATAAGGTCAGCTTTCAGATCGCAACGAACCAAAGGTATGGCATACATATATACCATTAAAACTGATCTATATTGGATATATAAATGTCTGTCTGCTTGCAGAGGCAACCTTGGCGCCTGCCATATACGGCTAGAGAATCCGGCCCAGCCTGTCAAGTATCGTGGCGTTGTTTGCTCAATGAAGGAATCGTTTGGTTTCATTGAACGCGCCGATGTGGTCAAAGAGATCTTCTTTCATTTTTCCGAGGCCGAGGGCAACGTGGAGCTGCGACCCGGCGATGATGTTGAGTTCACCATACAAACGCGTAGCGTAAGTAAAGCTGATTTTGATGCAGTGCCGCATACCTCATTAACAAAAACAGTCTGCCTCTGTGCCTCCGCAGGGCCGTGAGTTTGCCTGCAACATAACACGCTTACCGCCCGGCTCGGTCATCTTTGAGGATGTCGATACGACCATTTACAAGGGTCAAGTGCTCAAATCACTCGATCGCAACAATGCGGTGCGTCAAAACAATGATCCGTTGCCGGGACGCATACGCTACCGTGCACCCGACTATTCCGAGGTGGAGGTGCCATTTGGCGATAAGGATCAGAAGGGTGATTTCACTTTGCGCCACGGCGATTGGGTGCAATTCCTGTTGGCCACCGATAGGCGGGATCAGCTGCAGCGTGCCACCTCCATAGCGCTGCTGGACGAAACATTTAAGGTGTCCGGCGAGAAGCGAGAACAGGGCACCATCGCCGCTCTGAAGGAGGGCTTCGGCTTCTTGCGCTGCGTGGAGCGACAAGTACGATTGTTTTTCCACTTTACGGAGGTGCTCGATACGGTAGGAAAATTAACTTAACTAAGAGTTCACATTATAAATTTATAACGATAATTTTCACCTTTGCAGAGCCGCGAAATTGAAGTCAATGATGAGGTGGAATTCACTGTCATTCAGGAGCCCGGTCTGGCCTATAACAACTCGCGTTTGCAGGCCATACGCATTAAACATTTGCCGCCCAATTCTGTGCAATTTGAAACCCTAATGGCCAGCAACATTGAGGGTGCGCTTTGAAATTAATCAAATATTTATATACATATAATTGTAATATATCCATTAACTGTTTGTTTCACTTGCAGGCACTGTGACTCGTGAGGCGCCCAAGAGTCCCATTAAATCTCAGGATCGCTTCGAGGGTGGCGTCATCACCTACGAGCATGGCGATGTTAAAAAGACTATTATGTATTTTCTTAAAGACTGCGAAAAACCACCAAGAGTTGGCGAGCGTGTGCGATTCGATATTTACATGGTGGGTTATAGTAATAGTCGTATAGTAAGTAGAAGTATTTTAGTTTTGTGTAAATTACTAGAGACCTCATCTCCCAACCTGCATAGAAATATATATTCTTAAAGGGCATAGAAAGTGGATTCGATAAACATGTTTGTTCTTCTGTCTTTTGGACAGGCTAATCTCTCAGTTCAAAAATTGGGTTGGCTTAGATATCGTATAATAAAATAATATGTAATTAAATTTGCTTAATGTAATCTTTTACCCGCTTTTATCTCTTCCAGGTCAAACGTAACAAGGAATTTATAGCCGTCAATGTGCAGCAAGTATCGCTGCAGCAACAGCAGCAACAACAGCAGCAGCAACAACAGCAACAGCAGCAACAACAACTTTTAAACCAGCAAACAGCTGCTCAACCGCAACAACCTGGCGGCAATCTGAATCAGAACGATCAACTGCTTATCTCGAATGGAATTGGCTCAAATGCTACCTCCATGCAGAATGGTTATATGATGCATGGCAGCCCTGGTGGCGGCAGCAGCAGCAACAGCAGCGTGGGCAGCAATGCCACCACTCAGCAGATTTGCACACCGCACATTGAGGACTTTAAGCTGGAGAATAATAATCATGCGAATGCGGAGGCTGCTAGCGGACAGCTACATCGCGGTTTTATAGCCGTCATCAAAGAGAATTTTGGCTTTATCGAGACGTTGACACATGACGAGGAGGTTTTCTTTCACTTTAGCAACTATCAGGGCAATCCCAATTGGCTAGAACTGGGCCAGGAAGTGGAGTACACACTGGCGCCCAATGGCAACACCTCCGTTTCGGGCAACTGTCTGCCCGCTGAGAATGTGCGCACGCTGCCCAAGAACTCCATACCGCAGCCGTCGGTGCTGGAGACGGTGCACAATGGCGTTGTGGCGCGCCCGCTGCGTTGCATCAATCCGGACCAACAGGAATATGCCGGCCTAATTGAGATACTCGATGAGCAGCGCACCACAATCATTTCGCAGCATGAATTTGGCATCACCAGCTTGGTGAATAAACGCGATCTGTTGCAAAAGGGCGATCTGGTGAGCTTTCGCATCGATGAGAGCGGCCGGGCAGCGGAGGTGAATGCGGTGCGGCAAAAGAAGCGTGCAACTGTTGACTCCATCAAGGGCCAATTTGGTTTTCTCAATTTCGAGGTAGAAGACGGCAAAAAGCTATTCTTCCACATGTCCGAGGTGCAGGGCAATACCGTAGCTCTACATCCCGGTGATACCGTCGAGTTTTCAGTGGTTACCAATCAGGTAAATTAATTGATCTATATCTTAACAATATTAATTTAACCTATCTACATTTTGTTTATTAATTCATAGCGCAATGGCAAATCGTCGGCTTGCAATGTTTTGAAAATAAACGATCGTCCCGATCGTCTGATCTCGCGCCTTAAGCTCAATGGCGATGATGGTGTGCCGCGTTTAATACTCATACGCGCACCCAAGGGGCCGCAGGGCAAAGGCTTCTCTGTACTCGCGCGCCATCCACGCATTCCAGGTGGATAGAGAAATTTATATATCTAATTTGTATGTGTATTTAATTGAAAATCTTTGCTTGCAGGCGCCCTGGTGGAGTAAATTCCAAATCAGATATTTGATGCAAATTAAAGACATCTATATATACATATATCTATATATTATATATTCTTGTACGCTTCAACATAAACAAGGCTTAACATACATAAAAGATGGCACAGGAACTGCAAAAATAAAAAAAAAAACAACACTTACGAAACTACAGAACTACAGTGTGAACTACAGAAAACAACAACGGCAACCACAAACATATTATGATGAATACAAACAAGCATACATTTATTAAGTATATTAACTTAGAAGCAAACAACACTATTTGAAACGATAATAATAATTGATAGCAAAGCATATGGCATACCACATACATATATGTATAATTATGATGAATACTAAACGGCAACTCCAAAAACAATTTCTACGTGTCTGATATAAAAAAATATATTAATAAAAAGAATGTAAAACTAAATGCAATTTTAGGTAAAACTATGCATTAATCATTAAACCAGGGCCCTAACTCCTAATTGTAATAATGCAGTCTGTATTTTCTGTTATATTGAAGTTGTGCGCTGCTTAAAACTGAAATTCAAGTGTCTGAGAGATGAAACCAAATTGTGTGTATACGTATACTATTTTTCAACTAGTTTTGCTTTAATTTAATTTTAGCATATTTAAAATCAAATCTATAAACAAAAAAAAACAAAAACAAAAAAAAACATATTAAGAGATAAACAAAGAAGCAAACAATTATTGTATAATGGCAACGAAATCCTTGCATATGTGCGTTAGACAAACAAGTAACAAAAAACAAAGCAAAAAACGCTATATGCCATAGATGCGTAGATAGTTTTTTCTCTACTTATATATGCTATATTCTATAGATCTATTCTAATAATTCTCGCAAACTGTTCTTTCACAGCTTCTTTGAAGTCTTACTGTTAACCTGGCATATATATTTACTGATTAATGATTGATGATGAAAATGAAAATCAAGAAATGAAAGCGAAGTATTTATAGCAAACAAAGTCTTAATTTCATTTGTAACATTTCAACACCAAAACACTCTACGAGTAATCGAGTATATTATCTGTGTATGTTGTTGTTTCACGAATTTTTTTCTGCATTCAAAGGTTGCATAAACTTATTATACAAATACATAAATACATACATACATCTTACATATACAAAACATATTTATTTAAAAAGAAAAAACAAAGCAAAAACAAAAACAATATTTAGAAATCGAACTTTGTAACTAACACACAAAAAAAACAAAAAAAAATATAATAATAATTAACAAAACATAACAACTAAAAGTCTTGTATGAGGATGTAGAAGAGCAAATGTAATTTGCTGCGCCAAATCTGTTGAAACCATTTAATGAAAGATTACAAAAATTAATTTTTAAAAATGTATTTTTAAATATTAAAGTATATATATATAGTAAAACAAAATATAAAAAACTTACAAAAAAAAAAATACAAAGAGATCGTGTCGGAAACAAAGAGCAAATATTGTGAAAAAATTATGAATTTCAATTACTAAAAAAAAAACAAAAACTAAAAAAAAAGAAAACATTTAACAAGCTAACAAATTTGGGATCAGTACGTCCTACTATAGCCATGTTATACATATATACAACTACAGCAACAACAACAACAACAACAAACACTAAGCAACACAACAAAATGAACAAGCAAGAATAAATAGTAACTTTAAATATATATATGTATAACGCTATTATACGAGTTTATACATATACGTATATATATATAGATATATATACATATGTATCGTCTGATATGCCGCATAAGCTAACTGCAGGCGTTTAGAGATTTATGCAATGCAATGAAATGAACAGCACAGACACAAAAGAACAGCAACTAATCCTTATTTATAAAATATAAAACATTAAAAAAATCGTAAAACATACACAACAAAAAAAATGCAACAAAAAAAATACATATGTGCTTGAATACAAAAAAAAAATACAAAAAAACGCAAACTATATAAGTCAAATAAATAAAAAATAAATACATATTTCAATAAAGCTAAAAAATGAGTTTAACTGGGCTTAAAGTTAAAAGAGGCTATATAATATTCTAAAGAAACAAGGAGAAAAACTCTCTATGTATAATAAATCATAACATAAACATAAATAATAAAGATACGATTTCAAATACTTCCCCAAAATATATGCAAGAAAAATGACTCTTGTTTTTGGTTTCTTTTTGTTTTTTATTTTATTTATAAGAATAATTTATATCTGCTTAAGATTTCCGGGTTACATGACATGACTATGGTATGGTATCGCATTTTTTACGTTTGTTTAGACGCTCCTACATCGGCTTAAAACTCGATCGCTTGCTTTTTTTATTTTTAGTTTTTATTGACTGGTGACTTATTTTGTTCGCTATGCTCTATGCTATTTTCTTTTACTTTTCTTTTTTGTTTAGCGCTGATGTTACTTAAAATTCAAATATATTTCATAAGTAGTTTTTTGTTTTTTGTTTATTTGCTTCGTTTTGAATAATTTTATGTTACTTATAAGTTTACGCTTGCATTGATTTGTTTATAGTGTATATTGCATTGATTTCTTTGTTTTGTTTGGTTGTTTTTTGTTTTTAATGCTTTTGCTTTCGTTACGCATGACTATATCGCCTATATATATATAGTGTATATATATATATGTATCTCATATATCGCTTAGTGTTATTAGATACTATTATGTCGAAAAATTGCGTGTAGGGTTTAAGAACGTTATCGACGAATTTAAAAAACCGATTATTTGCATTATACATATAAATTCTGTAAAAAGGGGGATTTATTTAATTCGTTATACAAACTTGGTTTTTGTTTTTCATTCGTTTTTTGTTGTCTTTCCCCAACGAATACTCGATCCGGTATTTGACTTGCATAAACTTACAAATATATACGATTACAAAAGACGTTTTGAGTTTTTGTATAAAAAATCGAGGTAAACTTTGATAGTGCATCGGATTTTGGTGTTATTTGTTCTTGGTTTGGTTTTTTGTTATTCATTAAACGGATAAGGAAACTGAGGGCCATCCATCCAAGCTGGGATAGCATCAAAGGCATTTTTATTTTAAATGTAAGATGTTTGTGTGGGATGTTCCTATGGTTTTATATATGTATTATATATATATATATATATATATATATATATATATATATATATATATATATATATATAT
>SCDS01000654.1:25937-61138 GCA_004149465.1 Drosophila nigromelanica
TATATATATATATACATATGATTGCCGATGCACCAATTAATTTTTTGTTGCTTTTTCATTTGGTGAGGGGCATTATGAGAATGTTTTGTGGGTGTGTGTGTGGGTGTGTTTTGTCTTTTATTTTAAAAAAGAGGAGAGCAAAAATTTGAGCTTTTTACTTGGGGTGGGCAAATTTGTGTTTCGTTTTAGAACTGCGTAAATACGTTGTTTTTTTTTTCTTTTAGCTTTTGCTTTTCTTTTTTTTTGTTTGTTGTGTTTTTTTCTTAATAGGAAGTAGATACGTCTTAATATACGTGTATATATATAGCTATATTTGATATAAATGGGTTGTGCTTAATTTTTTTTTTGCTGTTGCTTTAAACAGAGTGAGAATTTGACGAATTTTGTTCTTTTTTTTCAATTTTTTTTATTATTATTTTAAATTTGTTTTTTTTTTTGAAAGAGAACGAACGAATTTTTGTAACTCCTAATTGCTTGTGCTGGCTACGCCAAAAGTGGGTGTGCGTGTGTGTGTGTGTGTGGGAGCGTGGTTAGCGTAACCCTATATGAAGTGTGGGCTGCTCCTAAAGCGAGTTAGAGAAAATTGTTTATATATATATATTTATATAGATAGAGAGAGAGAGAGCGTAATGAGAATTTCAAATTATGCTTATGATTTATCATTTGCCTTTTGCTTTGTTCTGGGATCATCAACATCATCATCATCATCATCATTATCGTAATCATAATCAACAATCTCCTCCGGGGATCACTCTGTTGGTTTTTTATATATATATATATTTTTTTTTTTTGGCGCCAGCCATTTCGATGTTGTTGCGGGAGATGCCCAGCGCTGTGACGGCATTCTCCTTTGAATAGCCGGCATTCATTAGCCGCGCTATATACTCCAGATTGATATTCTCGTAGGGCACAGAGCCGCAGTCTTTTTGATTGATCGTCACATTTGCATAGAGCAGCGGTTGTTGCTGCTGCTGTTGTTGCTTTTGCTGTTGCTGGGCAGGATTAGCCGGCACTGCTGGCGTTGGCTGCTTCAGCGTTGTCTTCTTGCCATTGGCCAGCGCAGCAGCCGCCGCCAGAGCCGCCGCACTGGTGGTTGTGGTGCACAATTGCGTGTAATGCGAACTTGCCGCATCCTGTGACCCACTGTTGCTGCTGCTGCTGTTCGTGTTGCTGGTGTTGGTGTTGCTGCTGCTACTGTTGCTGTTGCTGCTGCTGCTGTTGTTGTTGTTGGTGCCACGCGCCTCCAGCGGACGTGTATCGATCACGCCGCTGATGGTCTCCGCCGGACCCACCTCTACCACAATCTCGTCGAGCAGCGACAGCACCGGGGATGTGGTGCTGCTCGCGATGCGTTGCTGTCGCATCAGATCCTCGGCCAAAGTATCTACGCTGCTGCTGACGTGCGGCGGTATTGGCGGCGCCGTTGTCTGTGGCGGCACATTGTCCAGACTGCACTGGATGTTGTCGATGCTCTTGCTGCTCGATGGCGTCGCATTTGGCTTGACGGGCGTCTCCACGCCCGGCGATTTACGTGGCGGCAGCGGCGGCGCCACAGCGGCAACTGTTGCCGGATTGCCGCTGGCGCTGGAGGAGCTGGCGTTGGCGCCATCCTGCAGATTCTGTAGTATGGCATAGGAGCTAATCGAGGCGGTGTCGCCGCCAGAGCCGCTGTCCGTTCGGCCCGGCAACTTCTGGCCATAGGTGGAGTTGACCACACCGGATCCAATTAGCGGTGCGCTCATCCGATTGGTGGACTTTTGTGTGGCGCTGCTGCCACTCGTTCCATTGTTCGTCCCATTGCTGATGACCGCCGGAGCGGGCGGCGCCGAAGGCTGCGGCTGCGACTGTTGCTGTTGTTGTTGTTGTTGTTGCTGCTGTTGTGTGGCGTTCGTTACGGATGAGCCGCTGCTGCTGCTGCTGTTGCCATTGCTGCTGCTGCCACTGCTGCTGCTGGGCAGGCTGAGCGCCGGCCCGCCGCCGGCGTAGAGATCGTTTTGCACGGCCATCAAGCTGGGCGTTGTGCTGCGCCTGCCCAGACGCGGCGATGTGTGCGGACTGTGCTTCTCAACCGAAGATTGTGATGCCGCCGAGGTGCTCAGCGCGTGCAGCGACGAGGTGGCAATATTGAAGTCGCCCATATCCTGCAGGATATTGTGAACTAGGTCAGTTGTCAGTTGCTTGCGCTGGCTTTGCTTGGATAGGTAGATTCTTTAGGTATTTGATTGGTTGGTTGGGTAGTTGTTAGGACGCATGCCGCTAGAGCAACGCAACGTGGCTGCAAATCAAAGTTTTTTGTTGGACATGCACAACAACATTGGTAAAAAAAAGGAGGCAACAACAACGCAACAAATTAACTGTAGACAAGGAAAAACATAAACAATCAAAAAAAAAAATAAAATAAATAAAGTAAAAGCACGCCAAACAATTAAAACCAATATTTATAAATATTTATACACATATATATATATTTTTTTTGTTGCTGGTTCAGTTTTTGTTTTCGTTATGAAAAAACTTATTAAGGAAATCAAAATATTAAAATTTAAACTCTAAGAACTTTATGTACTTGTATGTATACATATGTATATATATAGAAATTGCATTACATGTATTACATTTAAACATAAATAATTATTTGAATAATAATGCTAAATCGATGTATGCTGAAGCCTATTGTTAAGGAAACGAACTGAGCCGAAAGTTTTTTAAATAATAATTAATGAATGATATAAAAAGAACACATACACAAATTGACAAACAGACACACTCGCACGCGCACACATACACACACACACACACAAAATGTTTTTAAAATGTTAATTTGTTTAGCTAATACTTTAAACGTTTTAAATAAATTCTGGCCTAGGCTTGTGACATTTAACAGCTAACTAACTACAATAATAATATTTATATTAATGATAATGATAATTATACATACATATGCATTGGCCGCGACCATTGTTTTAGCCTTTTTGTTTTTTTAATTATTATTATTAATAAATTACAGTCTTAGGGCAGCCGCAGAGCTGCTTACAAAAACACATCTAATTTCTATATGAAAACCGAATTGAAAACTAAAACAAACAAAAAAGTATAAACCACTCATAAACTAAATATATCTTTGGAAATATCAAATAATAAACTAAAATGTGGAAAAAATTACCATAGGTTTTATGTATGTATGGAAGGGTGATATACTGCAGGAAGAACAGGGCTTTAAATACAGGCTAACTTTTTGATTCTAGTACAATACAAATTATAATAATAATAACTATATGTATTTACAAAAGTGTTCAAAAGAAGATGAAAATACAAATACAGCACTTATATCTTGTTTCTTTCTTTTGTTTTGTGTTTTGCTTAATGATAGATGCTTAAGAATTGTTGCATGTACTACGCACAAACATGATAATAACACATACTATTTAAGTGAATCATAAACAGAGGCGAGCGAGCGAATGAATGAATGGAACAAGTGAAAGAAAGAAGCAATCAACAAAACGAAACAAAACAACGAAACAGTGTGCACAGACAGAACGTGATAGAAACAAGCGAGCGTTGATAAAAAACAATAAAAATAATGAAAAGCCGCTGTGATGCGGCTGATGAGTAACTTCCGCTCGAATGTACATATATAAATAAATACATACAAACATATGCATATATGTACACTTATGGAAAAAATTACTCTACAATTGATTTGCTGCTCGGTTTGTGTGCGCACTACTGTTAGTTGCATGAAATTTTAGCTAATAATTTACGTATGTATAAATCAAAATTGCTAAACATTAAACTTAATGTATATATATAGATATATATATATAAAAGAACGTTTATGTATATATAAACGAACCAAAATTAATATATATGTAAACGTAATAAGAGTAATATATGTTTATATATAGATAAAGAGTGTAAGAGAGGCAGCACAGGCGGGCAGCGCGGGGCAGGCGTCAAAAAGGCTTTATTTTGAAAGCGCTGCACAAAACTATACCTCTGTATCGTCATCGTCCTGCTGCTGGTGTCGTCCATTCGTTGCATTGCGATTATGTTGTTTGCGCGGATCAAAGGCATCCACGACGATCTGTTCGGTGCCCTTGATCTCCGCACGACAGAAGGGACACCCCTGCAGCACATCAATAACGAAGAATATTAGTGTGTGTGTATATATTCAATTTTGACAAGCAGCTTACCTGCCCCTCGGAATCCACCTGCCAGGCGGTGAGGCAGGGCGTGCACAGCAAATGGCCACAGGGTTCAATGCGTATATCCTTATCGTTCTCTGCGCAGATTTTGCATAGCTGAAAGGTGCTGCCTGCAAAATTGAAGCGGATATAAGAGAGTTCAGATAGGAGTTTATAATTGCCAACTTACCCATTTCACAGTACAGCTCGTATTGCTCTTGTGTGACAGTTATGTGATCCTCGGTTGGACTTTGCACGGCAGACGACAGATCCGGATTGTAGGCCTGGCCATCGGGATATAAGTAAAAGCCCTCGCTGATAGATTGAAATAAACAAAATAGGTTAATTATCTCAAATTCAATTACACAGGCTAGTGTTAAACGGACATGCTTTTAAATTTATATGCATAGAGATTAGAGAATGCATTCGCGCATGTTTCGTAATTAACATATTTAGTATGATATTTTCAGCTAGCTATCAGCTCCTACATGTCCTTACCGATGCCCATCGAGCAGCGCCTGACACAACGATTTATTTTGCGGTATTGTTTGCAATATTTCCCCATCTGCCGTCACATAGCCAATGGCCCACTGGCCCAGACGTGTGCAGGACAAGCGAAATACGTAGCTGCCCGCTTTGTGGATGTAGCGCTGCAGGCGCGCCTTCACCTCATCGTAGGTGAGAAAGGCCACATAGCCGGGATGGGTGACGGCCAGGATTTGCCAGTTGCGCAGCAGCGTCACCCAAGGCTGAAATAGACGCGTAAATACATCGAATTCAAAATTCGATATATAATCGTTGCACGTCAAATCGATGGTTGTCTTTAAGGCCATCGCCTCCAGGCCCGACGAGATCGGATGCACTTTATTCAGCTCCTGTCGGAATATTTTCCAAGGCACCAACGTACTAAAGCATGATATTAAATAGTATTAATCGGGACTAGATTGGAGATGATCGCATTTTGCTCACCTGTTGCCAAAATTGCTCTTCCAGAAATCGGCTGCATCCGCTTTGGTGATTCGAAACTGATCGCCCGCAAAGACACCGTTGGGGAATATTGCCTTCAGCTCGCTGAGCATGTGGGAGAAGACCAAACTCAGTTTGGTCAGATTGCGGCGATAGTGAGAGTTCTCATCGAACATTTTCTCTTTGCCCTCTTTGAAGAGCTTTATGGCCTGTTTGCATTTACGCATTAGATTGTTAATGAAGACATTGAAGTGCTCGTTGGCGTGCAGCAGATGCATCTGATCCTCGTTCTTGGAGTATATCAAACGTAAACGCTGATACGTATCGGGCAGTATATCCAGTATGAAGGGTGGACTGTTTTTCAAATTCATTTTCGGCTGTTGGCACAGTTTGACCACCTTGTCCATCAGTTTCCACGTCTTCTCCAGCGTCTTCTTGTCCGTCGATAGGCGCTGCGAGACGCACGCCTCCGAGATGGCGCCATGTAATTTCGAAAAGATTGACGGAAAAATTTTTGGTTGTGATTGTATGCGACTGGTGCGACTCGTCGCCATCTTTTCTCTCAACAGTGCTGCTGCTGTTGTTGTTGTCGTTGTTGTTGTTGGTGTGGCTGTTGGTTTGGGGAGTAAAGTTGTAGGTTTCACTCTTCACACGCACACACACACACGCACACACACGTTATAGCGACAACATGAATTTCCAGCTGCCCAAACAGCCAGCACACCCAATAATATCAAACGTTCACTTTGCCTGTGGCACTGGGCATCTGCATTTGCACAATTTGCGCGTTTCGTTAGTTAGTTATACACGATTTTTGTTTCCCACACAATTCTCCGACTTTTTCAATGAGTGTGGCTGTGTGCGTACATGTGTGGCTGAGCGTGCGTGTGTGTGTGAGTAGCGATGTAAAATGGAAATATCGATAGGTGTTTGCATTACTACTATCGATAAAGCTAAAAGCCACACTGGGTTGTAGTGTTTCAAAATAACAAACTTCTGCCGCCGGTGCTACCACAAACTTGCAGAGCAGCTTGTCGTGACTGTTACTTTTTAAAAAGAAAAGATAACTATTTGTGCCAAAATTAGCATGCCAATGCAAAAACTAGAAACGGTGAAAATCGGCAAATAACCGCGCCTGCGCATGCTGCTTGCTCATTAACTTTAAAATTGGCATTTTCATGGCACATTTTCACAAGTGCATTCATAACAATCACTTTTGATTTCGCTTTTTTGCCATATAATTTCCGCTTTTACTGCCCAGTTCGCCTCTATCATCACTTTTATATAATACTCGGGCTTTTTCTACATGTGCTGCCTGTCAGGCCTCTGTGATTAAAGCGCCAGGCGAAGAAAACTCGCACAGAACAGGTACGTGCTTGTTGTGTTTTTTTTTTGACCAAGCCAAAGCGCGTTGGCTTCTATCTTTTTTATTGCACTCTGTGTACCCTGAAATCATTGAAAATGCGTGTAAAAGGGGTATAATAGTTTTGTGCATATATATGCAACAGGCAGCACATGGCAACTCCCAGCCCGTAAAGTAAATACATTCTGGGTCTCGCATCCAGATCTACCATATGTCAAACTAGCATAACTTTGTCAAAAATCAACAGATTTTCATGTTTGACAGCATTTTGATCATGATTTATCCTCTAGATTACTTCTATACTTAAAATATATGCATTTCTGAAAATAATTTTTTTTTTGAGTTTTTGAAAAAATCATGTACTCCCCCCTTATTCATTTTCGGAAAATTTTTTTTTTCAAAATTTAGAATTTCGAATTTATACTTTTAATCGATTGTGGTTGTCATAATTAGTATAAAAAACAACATTAAAAGCGATTTTGAGGGGGTAAAATTTTTCGTCAAAAATCATGCCAAAATTGACAAAAATTTTGACATGTAAAGCTCTCGGATCTATAGCTCCCATATTTCAAACTCCCACAACTTTGCCAAAAATCAACCGATTTTCATGTTTGACAGCATTTCGATCATGATTTATCCTCTAGATTTATTCTGTATTTAAAATATATGCATTTTTGAAAATACAATTTTTTGATATTTTTACGAAAAAAATCCTGTACTTCCCCTTACTTATTTTCGAAAAATTTTTGTTTTCAAAATTTGATTGAAGTTTTTGGCTCCATAGTTCCCATGTTTCAAAAACACATAACTTTATCAAAATTGAACCTATTTTCGCGGAGGATGGCCTCTAACTTTATTCTGATTTTCTAGCAATTACATAAAAGTCCCTTTATTCATGTTTGAAAATTGGTTGTTGCAACGTGCTTAATATTTTTGTGTACACAAATTGGCAGGGTATTCCCCAGGCGAGTGCCCTCGACTAGAGCATTCTTACTTGTTTATTACACTGTTTTTGTTGCTGTTTTTAATATGCATTCGCACTGCGTCTACAATTTTCACTTTCCATTTTTATTGGCAGTCGCGACCGCAACGACAACGCCACCAAATCTTGGTTATGGCCAAAAAGAAATTGGCATCGCTGCCAAAGGTTTTTCCAGCCAGGCTTTCTTTTAATTAATTTTTTTTATAAGTGCTTGGTGGTGCTGCTTTTGGTGGTGGTGGTGGTCTTCGGCATTAGTTCTGGGCGGCCAGTGGCTGCTGTGTCACGGCTGTCGTATGCATTTTGCCGCTAACATGTCTGGTTGCCCAAAAACTAACTGTAAACATTCACTTACTGACCTCTTTTTGCCGTTAAGCGGCGGCTGCTGCACCACTCAATTTTCCTTATGCACGCGAGCGTCCGCCAAAGCTCATATGTGCGAGCTTCAGCATCTGTGTGTGTGTGTGTGTGTGTGTGCGTGTGTGTGTGTGTGTGACCCTTATTCGCAACGCCACTCAGGCGTAAAATTTATGGCTTAAAAGTCGACAAGTCTATAAACACAGCTTCCAGCTAGCAACGTCTGCGGCTTTGAACATCGCCATCGACTCCGACTTCAAACTGCGCGGCTGCGCACTTTCTACGGCAACGTACCGCTCGGCCACCACCACCCCCCCCCCCCCCCCCCCCCCACCCCCCCCCCCCCCCCCCCCCCCCCTCCAATTAAATTTGTACGCAAAACCGATTAGGTTGCAGACAACATGACCAAGTTGTTATTTTAAATACCGACAACTCCATTTAATCAATGGCTAAGCGCGACCAAAAGCCGATGCTACCAAAGCCGCACGACTGCACAGAAGCTGCAGTTGTGCACAGTGTGACCCTGTTTGCAAAAGCTTTGTAATAAAGCTTCCTGCATACCTTCCCTATAACTGTGTTTACCAACATTTAATATAACAAAATTATTTTATATGAATGTTAAAAAATATATGTAGAAATTTTATTTTAAAATTTATTTTATTTATTTAAACTTCTAATTATACTATTACTATTATTAAAAAATTAAATGCATATATTTGCCTTGCAAAAAAGCATTATAAAATTTGGAATAAAGTATTAAAAAAGTACCCAAAAATGTATATTCAAATATTTGTCTTAATATTTATTTTTTTGAAATATTATCTAGCATTAATAATAAATTGTATATTTGTAACTATATTATCAATAATTTTTATAGCAAAGAAATTAAATGCCCGAGCTCACCACTGTGCGGCGCCCGACTAACGCCAGCTGCGCAGCTGCTGCGCTGCGACTGCCTTTCACTCATATAAATGGCATTGCAAATTCGAGTGCGAGTGTCATTCAAACCTTTCTCTCGTCTCGTTCGGTACGGCGCAGTCGCAGCAACAGCAACAGCAGCAACACAAGCAGCAGCAGCTTTTTGTCGCCAACAAAATTGGAGCTGCAATTGTCTCACAGTTCAACTCGCAACAAAAGACGCAGCAGCAACAATAAAAGCCTATAATTTTTATGAATGTGTACAAAAAAAACAACAACAACAAAACAAAATCAAAGCGCGCGTGCGTGTGTGTGAGTGTATGCGAAGCGTAAGTGTGAAATTGTGTGCGTGAGTGTGTTCATTCATTGAAAACGCTGCAGCCAGCAATAACAACAACAACAACAATAAATAATGCAGCCGCTGTAACGTCAACGTCGACAGCGCGCGCAGCAGCAGCAGCAGCAGTAGCAGTAGCAGCATCCCCACACACAACCACAACCACATTCTCAGCGATCACTTCGCATGCGAAACTCAACGAGCGCGCATCAAAATCAAATTCAAACGGTTACGGTTTACGGCAAAAAAAAAAAGAAAAATAAAATATATAGAAAGAGTAACGAACTGATGTTAAGGTACTGAAAAGAACTCGAGTGTCCGCCCCAAAGCCTATGAAAAGATATTTTGTGTGCATATAATAATAAAAACGACAAGAAGAAGACAAAGAAAAGAAGGCAGCCCAGGCAACCGCAGAACGAACGAACGAACGAACGAACCAGCGAACTAAACGACTGAACAAACGGTAACTGTGGTAAACTTCAAAAGGCAGCAGTCGTAATTGAAATCGAATTAAAGCAAACGTGCAAAAATACGATAAAAAAAAGGGCGATAAAAAAGAAATTATGCCACATTGTGCGAGAGGTCAAACAGACTATTAGAAACAGCAGCAGCAGCAGCAGAATTTTTGCGTAATTGCGGCGTAAAGTAAACCGCAAAAGCGACGCTTAACGTTTAATAGGCAGCGCATTAAACGCATCAAAGGGCCCAGGCGCTAAAGCCCAAATGAGCTAAAAGCTAACCGCTAGACAACCGTTAGTTTAAAGCTTTTCGGCAGCGACGCCAGCAGCAACGTCAACTAGAGCCTCAGCTTCAATTGGCAGCTTGCAACAGTTCTCTTGCACAAGCGCTGCTGGAGCTACGGCGCAACTTTCTTTAGCGCAAGTTCCAAGTCGTGTCGTGATCTTTGCACGCCGTCGCAGAGCTGGTGGTGAACTTGAGAAGCAGCAGCAACAAAAACAACAACAACAACAATAGCAACTGCTTCTATTTCAATTGTTAACGAGCGAAAGCGTCGAAGTCACGCACACAAACTCACACACACACAAGCATACACGTAGATTTCGTCTTCGTCTAGCCTAGGCCAGGAAAGTGCAGCCGACAGTGAAAATGATGTGCCCGTTCCAGACCCGCTATAGGCTAAAGTTCCAGCCCCAGCTGTTTGGCGCACTGATAACATGCATGTTAACGGCAACGCTCACTCATGGTAAGTCATAGTAAACGACAGTAAACGCTCGCAATGTAGAACATTAGTGTTTTTCATTTTCAACAAAATTCCAATTTATGCAATTTTTAAGTAAAATTCACTTTTAAGATTAAAAATGATTATCATTACATAATGATACGTACATTTTATATGTTTTTATTTTTCAAGTTTTCTATTTTACCTATTACAAATATTATTGAATATAATATATATTTTAAAGTAAATATCAACATTTTTGATTCAAGTCTACTAAATTTGGTGAACATTTTAAATTTAAAAACTTTAAATTTTGAACACGCCTTACGCACTAAAATAATAGACAAATTAATGAATGAATGAATATTTAATTTTGTATTACATTAAAAATTAAATAATTTCTTTATGTTTATTTCAAAAGGATTCTCAAGAAATCTTCATTTAAAACGGAGAAGAATACATTTTTATAAATTTCTCTTAAATAGGCATTCTTTAGAAAAGAAAATAGAATGATATCTGGGCAATTTGAACACCTGGAAGTTTTTGGTTTCGAACGGCGACTGTGTAGACTAAAAAGCTAACTAACCGGGAAAAGCTGTGCGGGGGGGCGCTTGTGTAGAAAGGCCAACTGTTGTCTTGACTGTTGTCTTCTGCTTAGCAGCCGCGGTAGCAATTAATATCTAAGGTACGAGTACAAAGTGAATGTAAAACTGACACACATCAGAGAGCCGCGTCTTCCCCTCTTCCCCTCTGGCATGTGCCCGTGACCAAATCCCCCCGGCAATCCGCTGGCCCCCATCAAGCAGATATAAAACGTAAAAGTAAAGACCAAAAAAAACAGGCTCGTAAATTTGCCCGTCGTGCACAATTTGTCCAACATTCAAATAAATTCATTAAACTTGCTCTCGTGCACCGCACACACAGCACAGACTTGAACCCGGGCGGTTTGGGCTTACAGTGGTTCAAAACTGACCTGAATTTGTGGTGTGCAGCGAATAATTTGGTTGATTGCCTTATGAGGTCACCCTTAAAGAGATTGACCCATGGCAATTGATGGGAATCAAGCGATTTGTTTGTTGTTCGACACGATCGTCATTGAATTGAAATCAAAATTCTTTAGTGAAAAGATCATGACATTGTTTCATTTATCATCAATTTATAAAGATGATTAAGTGTTACTCTTGCAATTTTGCTTCTGGTTATAGGTCAGCTGGGTTAATATTCGCAATCTAGTGATCATTGATCTTAACTGTTGAGTATTGAATATTATATTAAGTATAAGTACATTTATAGCATATTACTTTTACTTAAGTTCATTTTATGTGGGTACAATTTACTTTTAATCAAAAATTTGTTTCATATTGATCAGTGAAGCGAAGTCAAGATAAGATCTACTACGCTTATCATAAATTTCATATTGAATCTTTTTCTTATTTAAATTAGGATTTTTTTTTGTTTTTACAGTGAGAGCGAAAAATTCATAAAATTATGATTGCAAACTCAAAAAAAAAAATTGTTACTAGTTCTGTTAACGGTTTGAACGGTTTTAAGTTAGGTTCGTGAATCTAATTTGCAACCTAACTGAATCCTGGTTTTCGTTTCGGTTTCGCTATATGGTTTCAAAAATGTTGGCATTTCAATTTCGAATCGGTTTTATTTAAAACCCTTCAATTTTGATCCAAGCGCAGCTTGAGATACTTCGATTCTTATATTGCATTATCCCTTTTGTATTTCTGCATGCAACTTAAACATTCTGATTTATTTATTTTACGCTTTTCAATAAAGAAAAATAGTTGCTTTTGTTGTAGTAACAATTTCCTCTTCTATATTGTGATTTCCCTTTCGCTCTTTAGATAATAAATGGCTTGCATTTATTTTATTGCAATTATTCGTCCTGCAACCACTGTGCAACTGCCATCATGATATGTGGGGGCAGCAGCGACAACACACACACACACACGCACACACACATATCTCATATCTGTTCGCTGTCCCGGCCTAAGCCTGCCCAGCGCTGTGCTGTTGTTGTTGTTGCATTTGTTGTTTGCTATTTTTGAAAATTATACGTTATGCGCTTTTTTGTTGTTGTTGTTGTTGTTGTTGTTGCAATTGATGGCATCCGATAGCAGGAGCCGTGTCAGAGCTGTGGCTGCTCTTGGTCTTGGCGTGGAATGTGGCACATGGGCGAGACGACGAGCTGCATAGACCATGTACACACACACATGTGTGTGTGTGTGTGTGTGTGTGTATGTGTGCTCCGGCACTTGGCTGATGTCTGTATTAATTTCTAACGCCGCTTAATTTTCTCTACTTGTGGCCATTAAATACGCTGAGAATGCGACTGCGTCTGGATTAAGTCTTGGCATTTTTTGTATTTTTTTTTTTTTATTATTTATCTTTTTTTTAACGCAGCTGCTACAAATTGAAATAATGAACGTGGGTTCAATTATCTCTGGCAAACAATCGCAGCCGCTTGAAGCGCGCTAATAGATTTTCTAGTCTTCTACACGATTGTGCTTCCTCTGCTGCCGTCCGCTTTCTTTGCAAACAAAACCAAACGGAGGCCAACATCCGAACACAACAACAACAACAGCAACAACAACAACAGCAACGACAACTTCGACCAAAGACGTAGACAGATATTTTTCGGCCGGGGCCGGAGGCAATTAGTGTGAAAATTTCACTTGCAGTTTTATCCGCTAGATTTCTGGATGGGGATTAGCAAGCGCAATTATAGATGGAGGTCATTTGATATAGTCCCATAGCATACCACATACATATCCATTAAATATTAGTGTGTGGGTTGTGTACCGTTAAGCGCTGCTCGCACAGCCAACTCACCGAACTCGGCCGTCCGACTAACTCCCAAACAACAGCACTCAGCATATGGGAATTAGTCAACTGGTAATCGCCGGGCTGGGCTACTGCGGACCAGCAGAGATGGGCGCGTGTCACGAGTATGGCAAAATTAGTGTAAACCAAATATTTAGAGAGCTGTCAAATTTAAAAGTTACTTTGCATTTTGTTACTTTTTATTCCTCATTAATTTAAAATAGAAACCCCCTGCATATAAGGGAATTTTTATGTACATGAAATTTAATCAAAAGTTGTGTTTTCAGATTTAAATGCAGAATTAAGAAAAAAACTAAATTATGAAAAGCAAAATAATTTCTTATCGAAATCATTTTTAACATAGTTATCGTAGTTGAAGATTTTAACTAATTTCTCTAACCGTAGTTTTGGGTACAAGTTGGATCATAAATTAATTACATATATACATGAACAGGACATTCCAAGACAGTTTTGGGTCCTGTACAGTTTTAAAAGCTGACGACAATACACACAGAAGTTATTCAAGAAAATGTTGTCTGTAGTCTTGCGACTTTATGTTAATTGACTAGCAAGACCATGTCTGCCCTTCTATGCGATTCTCAAGAATTCAAGTAATGCCTGCAGACTTTTGGTGTTTTCAGTGATGTTTTTATGTGTGTGTTATTTTAAAGTTTTGTGTGAAAAGTAAGTAAGTTTCTCTCTATTTTTTTTAACTCTTTCTCTCTCCCTTTTCTTAACTCTCTCTTTCCCTTTTTCGCTTCACTCTCTTTCTCTCTCTTACTTTATGGCTTTTTTACTGCCCCCTTATTGCCATTTTTCGTTCTCTTTTTCGTTTTCAATTTCTCTTTTCCTTAACTCTTTCTCTCTCTCTCTCTCTCTTACTCTCTCTCTCTCTCTTTCTTCTCTCTCTCTCTCTCTCTCTCTTATCTCTCTCTTACCCCTCTCTCTCTCTCTTACTCTCCCTCTATCTCTCTTACTCTCCCTCTCTCTCTCTTACTCTCCCTCTCTCTCTCTTTTACTCTCTCGCTCTCTTTCTTTTTCTTTCTCTCTCTCTCTATCTTTCTAAGTCCCTCTCTTTCTCTCTCTCTCTCTTACTCTCACTCTCTCTATCTCTTTCTCTCTTTCTAAGTCCCTCTCTAACTCTCGCTCCCCCTCTCTTACTCTCCCTCTTTTAATACCTTTCTCTTTTATTATCCACCTCTAACTCTTATTCTCTCTCCTTCTTTGTGCTTTAGCAAGTGGCAAGTTTTTAAAAATTGGTTTGACCTCTCCTTAGTTGATAACCACTGTTAAAACAAAAACTTTTTAGTTTTCATTTATAATTTTATAATTACATGATGTAATTACATTGAAAACGTTTAAAATAAGATACCAATTTCTTATACTAACATTAAAACTGCTTAATTTTGTTCATGGCTAATCAGCTCGTGCGTGACACGACACACGAACAACTCAAACACATCTAAAAACAGGCAACTGCGCAAAATGCTTTGCGCACTCGGTGCTAATCCGAAATTTGTATGCCCAGTGGCGACTCTTCCGCATGCCGCCAAAACAGTCGAACGAAAGAAACTTTCCTCTGTCTCAGTCTGTCATTCACTCGCTCTCTTTCTCTCCGCTCTGTTGCAGGCGCCGTAACAGACTCACCCATTAAGATCATCAAATTGCCGGCACAGGCGCCTGTGATACGCTACCGCAACGCAGATGCTGCGCCGGATTCGCTGTTGATCAACTATCGGCAGGATGCGCAGCCGGAGTTGTCCGCAACGCTGATGCAGGCGCCGGGCGCAGCGGCCGCGGCGCTGGAGAACCTACTGCAGGAGGAGGCGGACCAGCAGCAGCAGCAGCAGCTGAGCATGGGCCGGCAGCATCGGGCTAGCTCCGCGACCTCATCCAACAACAACTGTCCGCGCTCTTGTCCGCCCAGTTTGACGGTGGGCGCGGAGCCGGTGTGCGGTAGCGATGGCCTCATCTATGCCAATCTCTGTGAGCTGCGCAAGAAGACCTGCTCCCGCAACGGTGTCTCGCTGGTCAAGGATGTGCGCGACGGCTGTGAGAGGTCCAAGGGCTCCGATTGCAAGCATCGCTGCAGCACCGAAAAGGATCCCGTGTGCGGCACCGATGGACGCACCTATCTGAATCGCTGCATGCTGCGCGTCCAATCGTGCCGCGTCGGCCTGGCCGCCGTCAAGCTGTCCCATGTCGGTCCGTGCAGCAATACGAGCGCCCAGCGCGAATCCTGCCCGGTCGACTGCAACAGCGCGCCCAAGGATGGGCCCATCTGCGCCTCCGATGGCAACGTCTACAATTCCACCTGCGAGATGAAGCTGCACACGTGCGGCCAGGGCGTGGTGAAGACCAGCCGCAAGCACTGCCAATCGACTCGGATGTGCCGCGAGTCCTGCTGGCGTGTGGCCCGGCCCACCTGCGGCTCCGATGGCCGCCTCTATGCCAGCCCCTGCAAGATGCGCTCCACCAACTGTGGCAAGCATGTGTTCGAGGTGCCGCTGTCCTTCTGCATGCCGCAGGAGCGCCATGGCAGCCAGTCGGCGGAAACGTGCCCCACCGAGTGTCCCAAATCTGATGCGGATGCCACATCGCAGTATGTGTGCGGCAGCGATGGCAACATCTATTCATCCCTGTGCGAGCTCAAGATGCTCAACTGCGGGTGAGTATGAAAATATATGAAATGATTAGCTAAGATCAGCTTAAAAGCTTAATATGTGATCAAAAACAACAATATCGATATTTATTTGTTTGTCACTGCATCTTATAAATAACAATAAAAAAAGGTACTTTGGAAGCTTTTTAAGCTGTTATATAATAAAATTTTATAAGAAATATGCAAACCAGTTCATTTAAAACTTAAATCATCACCAAAAGCTGTTGAATAATAAGAATTTGTATTACCTAATGGGGAAAAGCTCTATTTATCTTCATTCTTAAGCAAAAATGCGCTTCAAAAGCACATGCATGATCCTAACCAAAGTCAACTGCAAATTTCTTCAAAACTAATTCTATATAACCTAGAAAGTCTTAATTTTTACTTATTTTTAAATATTGCCAGACATAAGCTTTGCTTGAAAATTTAATTATATAAAATAAATAATCAAAAAAATTGGAAATAGTTAAAAAAAAACAAGCATAATATTCTGGTAATCTGGAATTTTGTAATTATCAACACTGCATTTTCTTAAAAAATCTAATTTTCATTTATATATGTACATTGTAATTTATCAATTACTGTAAAATGAGCTTTTGAAGCACATTAAAGCTGTAAGCTTCATATATTTAAGTTTGAATTTAACTTATTTATCCACACTGCTGCATTTTATGAAATGAGCTTTGAAAGCACCTGAAAGCTTAATACAAACTTTACTCAAACTTTCAATAATTGTATTTTTTACTTCGTTTTATCATACTTTTCGCAGACCGCAGCGCAAATCCATACAGAAGATGAGCATGGACAAGTGCAAGAATCGCTTGAGCCGCTGCAAGCAGCTGCCGCCGTGCAAGGACTTTAACAATCTCTTTGGCTCCATCTTCAGCTCGAAGCGCAACGACAAACTGTGCGGCACCGATGCCAAAACGTACAACAATGAATGCGAACTGGCCCACGCCACCTGCCTGTAAGTTTTATTGGAGATATCTGCCCAGTTGCTGCCCTGCTAAAAAAATTCCTTATCTTAGACGCGGGGTCAATCTGGCGCACATTGGACCCTGCACGGATTTGAATGCGCCCGCCAAGGACTGTGGCGATGCGTGCACGCGCGCCGATCTCGAGCAGCAGCCGGTGTGCGGCTCCGATGGCAACACCTTTGCCTCCATGTGCGAGTTCAAGCGACGCACCTGTAATCTGCGCGTGGTGCCCGTCTCCCTGAAGAACTGTGCCCTGACCGCCGACTGTGAATCCGATTGCGATGCGCAGCCGCCGAACTTTGTGTGCGGCTCGGACAACAAGTTCTACAAGTCGGAGTGCCACATGCGCAAGGAAAACTGCGGCAAGCATGTGTTTGTGGTGCCGCTGAAGCGCTGCCTGGCCGCGTTCCAGTTCAAGGGCTGTGCCCGCATCTGTCCCAGGGAATTCGAGCCGGTGTGCGGCAGCGATAATAAGACATACTTGAACGATTGCTTCCTGGACATCGAGAACTGTCGCACCAATAGCACAGTGGGTGTGCATCACTATGGCGCCTGTGGTCGCCCCGAGGCGCCCTCCACCAATTTCCTTTACTAAATCCCCATAACGGGGGCGGGGTTTTTAAACATGGTTTTTCCCATGGCATTTAATATTTTTAGGTTACAATCTATGCGTATTGTATGTATATTTTTTAAACGATATTTATTGTGTTGGAATTAAAAAGCCGATCGAACGTAGAAAACTGAGGGAATGCTTCGGAACGGTTTGTTGGCCCTAGGCGGAGTCATCAAAGAGCTTGCTTAGCATGGCATTGATCTCATGTGGCCGATATTTAACATATTTATCCGGATTCTTGCTGAACTGCACCGACGCATACCTAAGCATCAGTTGGGATTGGTTTAATTTAACATTTTTAGTGTGTATTAATTTCTAAAAGCTTACATCTCAAAGAAACGATTGTAGTTGGGCAGTATGTGCTCCACATTGTCGCGTTTGATGCCCTCGCGCAGTATGTAATCGGGTATGGAAATGCCGCGCTGGATTTTGCATGCCTCCTCAAAGTCCTTGTTGAAGTTCTGCAAAGTTGGTAAAAATATTAAATAGCTATTCCGTGTAAAACTTTAAGGTTAAGATAGCTTGATTGATTTTTGATATGGTAATTTTAAATCTTTAACCAGTAGGCAGCGACTTTAAACTGTGATTTTTGAGGTAACATATGAACATTTTTGTTGGTATTTAGTATGGTATCTAAAGAGTATCATCAGTCTATTTAGAGTTTCCAGCTATAAAACTATAAAATACATAGTTCGTTTGCTATTTGCCTGTCCTAAATATTTTAATACTCTATCAAACGTGGGTAGACAAAAGTATATATGCCAAATTTGCTCTTTAGCTTAAACAGACCAGCAAATAAAATGCATTTTTGCGAACAGACGGACAAACTTTACATAAAAACATTATATACTTAAAAAAAGAACAATTCGCACCGAAAAACGCTCTTTGAGAACGCTGCGATCCTTGTCCTTAACCTTGCCAGCCACGGGCTTCGGCAGCTCCTCCAGTGAGTAAATGCCCGAGAGCATTTTCGACCAGGTCTTTTGATAGCTGGTCTTCAGTTCACGTATCATTTCCGAATAACTGTGCTCACACTCCGGCTCGGCCAGTTTAACCAAGACAATCAAATTGGAGCCCTGCAGTGACTTGAGTATATAGTTAATGTTATTCAGCCTGAACAGGTGTTTGGTGGCCTGATCGTTGTACTGCTCGCACTTGTTCATAATTGACAGGTTGAGCTCCGCCAAAGCTTTCTCTGAAAAAGACAGAAAGCAATATAAATAAAAATAAAATAAAATGTAATTCGAACTAAGCTAACTTATGTAGATGGCCAGCAGTGCCTTGCTGCGCTCCTCGCCCGGCAGCGCCTTCTTCATCAGTATGGTGTCCAGCTGCGTGGAGTACAGGACATCCTGTGCGAGTATCGTGCCAATCACATCGAAATGTTCGTACAAATGCTCGATAAACCAAATCGTATTTGAGGTCAGCTCGTGCACGGTCGCATCCTTGGGCACATTGCTCTGGCCGACAATGTTCGTGCTCGACTCGCCCTTGACCACGTCGAGGAAGTGCTCCAGCGCCTTGGCGCCCGTCTGCTGCAGCTTGTTGAGCACCTTGGTCAACTGTTCGCGCTGTGTCGCATCGTAGGTACGCTCAATGTCCGGCTGCAGCAGGATGACACGCTTCAGGGCGGAAAAGATGCCCAACGCTGATGTCCATTCCTTGCGCGAGATGCAGCGTAAAATGCGTTGCGTTATTGCCTCTGCATCCTTCACCACCAGCTCGATGGCATTGTAGGCCAGCCGGGCGAAGACCTCATTGTGCTTGGACTGCGGTATTATGTCGCGCATAATGGCCCGTTCCCAGTTGAGCAGACGCTGCAGACCGAGCAACATGACCAGATATTTGTCCAGCTCCTGATCGCCATCGAGCATATCCTCGGAGGTCAGATGATCTGTGTGTGACGAGGCTTTTTTGATGGAGAAACCCGTGGACTGCTCAATGGTTTGGGTAGCGCGCAAATACAATTTGTTGGCCTTCTTTTCAAATCTGCGAATGAAGATAATTCGGATTCATAAGGATTGCTAAAAGGACAATTGCAATAAGAGCACGTACATTTGTTGCAGTCGCGCCGAGGTGTTCTTCTTGGGCTCATTTTGACGTCCGCTGTGACGTGGTCTCTGTAAAAAATTGGATTCATCTATAGTAAATCAAATAAGCTCAATTAAAGTAGTAGAGAGGATACGTTTTCTGGCCTGTTTACAATATGCTTGTTTTATTTCCTAATTGGTAAACACATAAATTTCTTGATACACATTAAAAAAAAGGAGTAAACTTAAGCTAGACAAGCACATCAGCCAGCGACGGCTTGAACAGGAGACGACTCAGAGTTCCTTGAGCGCATCCAGTATGCGATTGCAGTCCTCATCCTTGTGCACGCCTATTTTCTTGAGATCGGCACTCTGCATGGACATCAAATCAAGCATATCAATGTGCGAATCCTTAAACTTGTCCGTATAGTTCTCCAGGCCGACAAGCAGCAGCACCTCCTTAACGGTGGTGGCATGATTCAGGACATAGGAGTGATTGGCAGCCAGCAGCGAACGACGACGCGACTCCAGGCACAATGAGTTCTCCGTGTTGCTGGCGCTCGAGTCATCCAGGATGTTCATCAAACTGTTATCATCGTCTGTGGCCACCTCCTTGGCAGACATCTTGGCTGCTGGTCTCGATTTTTGTTTCTGCTTGTTCAATTTTTTTTTCAAAATCATTGGCGATGCAGGACTTCTGATCATTTTGCGAATTGGCGACAAATTCGGTGAACGAAATTTGCCCAAAATGGGCGTGGAGCAGCACACACCGATGCTGTCCACGGTCAGCGTATTCCACATGGGCTCCCTCTTCACTTTGGCTGTGCGATTTAACTTGTGCACGCCTTTTGGTGAACAAAATTCGGACATTTGTAATAATTTAAATTACACGAAAAAAAATAATAATAATTGATACAAATTTGCAAGACACTGAAGACGAGACGTTGTTGAAAAAAGCGTAAAATCAGTAATGGCGACGGTAGCCATTGGAAGAAGCTATTTCAGCAAAACTGCCGTTATACGAACTCTGACAAAGCACAGTGTTGCATTCAAGTTCCAAAAGTTCACGTATAATACTGTGAACATCAACTCCCACTCGTTCTCTCTCTCTTGCATAGATAGGTGACTTTCTCTTATAATAAAAAAAAGAAACACTACTCACCAAGGCCTCTGTGCCCCAGCTGCTGCTCTTCTGGTGATCCTTTAGCAGCTGCAGCGAGCGCAGCACAACCTCACCACGCTCCGTTGCATAGATGTGTGTGTATTCGCGCATATTCTGCTCTAGCCAGAGCGATATGGTGAATAGCTCCTCGCGTGTGCTCTGCGAGAGCTGACGAAACGAGGTAAACTCATCGCTCGATGAATCGTCCTCAATATAAATAAGGTCCAGCAGTTCGACGGGCTTCAGTGGTGCGCTGTGCTTCTTGAGCAGCATACTGTAGTGCTGATTGAGACCCTCGCAGCCGTTATTAAACAAGCTGGTCACATTCTCCAGCTCAACGCTTTGTGAATTATTGTGCAGAAAATAGTCCATGGCGGCGCGCAGTTTAGCCAGTGCGTCCAGAAACGCACCGATGTTGCCTTCAACGGGACCCTGATGTATCAGCTGGCACACCTCCTGTGAGACATCGTAGTGGGAGAGCACGCTCTCCAGGCAGTTCAGTGTGGCCTCCAAATCTGAAATGCAGGGGGCGTTGTCAGCAGTCACTAATAAATACCAGGCATTGTTGTTATTCGCTTACTTTGTTGTCGCTTCTGCAGCTGTTCTGTCTCCTGGTAGACGGGCAAAATGGTTTGCTCCAGGTTGCCCAAACGCTTCTCGAAGATCGTGAGTATGCTGGACATTTGCGTGGAGAGATCATGATACTTGTCCACACGGTCCTTGAGCAGCACCAAATTGGTTGTTTCCTTTTCCAATTTGCTATGCGCTTGCACCGAACTATCCAAATTATTCATTGTTTTGATTTTGCACTAAGAATATAACGGGACCACTAGAGTTGTATAGAATCGTTCCGAACAAGTCACTTAAGCGAACGAACGCCAAAGCAAAACACCTATTCTAAAAACTTAAATTAAATTCTGCAAGCTAACTAAAAATGCGTTAGTTCAATCAAAATTAAACAACTGAACGTACTATTTAGATTGAGCTGCAATGACTACTACTTGGAATGTGTTCTAAAAACCATCTGTTACTTATCGATAGCTCTGTTGTGTACTAAAAGGGCTTATCGCGGTGATGCTGTTATCGATAATTGGTTGCCATGGCAGCATTTGTTTTGGCCCAAACAAAACGTAAATAAAATGGAAAATTCACCAACTATGCAACTGTTGTAAAATAATTTAAAATGCGTGGCGTACTCAAATGGTTGGAGCGCATCGAATTTCCGAATGCCAAAGACGAGAATACCAGGTAAGACGGTCAATGCTGATATTACAATTAGAACACCTGTTGCTGAGTACAATTTTTTTTCAAAACATTTTTGCTTCAGCGTTCATTCCGTGTGCTATGCGCCCGATGGCAGCCAATTGGTGGTGGCGGCGGGTGAGCGTCTGCTCATCTACAATCCCAGCGACGGCTCACTGCTGAACACCTTGAAGGCGCACAAGGACATTGTCAACGCGGTGGTTTATTCCCGAGATGGCAAACGCTTTGCGAGCGGCGCCGCCGACAAAATGGTCATTGTGTGGTCACCGCAGCTGGAGGGGCTGCTCAAGTACTCGTAAGTACAGCACGCAGTGACAATGCCAGCTACTAAGCCCAGTTTCCTTTGACAGCCACGGCGACTCCATTCAGTGCATGTGCTTTAATCCAGTCTCGCATCATTTGGCTTCGTGCTCGACTTCGGATTTTGCCTTCTGGTCGGCGGATCAGAAGGCTGTGCAGAAGTATAAGATTGGCTCGCGCGTCAATGGCTGCGCATGGACCAACGATGGACAGTATCTGATACTTGGCCTGGCAAATGGCACCATCTCCATACGCAGCAAATTGGGCGAGGAGAAGGGTCGCATTGATCGTCCGGGCAGCATCAGCAGCTCCGTGTTTGCCGTCCAGTGCTGTCCAACGAACGGTGCTGGCAATGTGGACATCATTGCCGTGGCCGACTGGGCCCAGACGCTGTCGTTTCACACGCTGAGCGGCCAAATGATGGGCAAGGAGCGGGTGCTGGGCTTCGATCCGCTCTGCGTCCAGTACTTTCCCAATGGCGAGTTCTGTTTGGTGGGCGGCTGTACGGGCAGCTTGCACTTCTTTACGCGGGATGGCGTTCGCCTGGGCACGCTCGGCGATGGCTTTGATTCGTGGATTTGGTCGGTGGCACTGCATCCGAATGGACAATCCTATACGATAGGCTGTCAGGATGGCACGCTGGCCTGCTTCAACATTGCCTCCAGCACGGTGCATGCCCTGTACCGGGAACGTTACGCCTTTCGGGAGAACATGTGCGATGTGATCATTCAGCATCTGATGTCCGGCCAAAAGGTGCGCATCAAGTGTCGCGATCTTGTCCAGAAAATCGCCATCTACAGGAATCGGCTGGCCGTACAGCTGCCGGAGCGTGTGGTGCTCTACGAGCTCAGCTCCACGGAGAACCAGCCCATGCACTACAAAGTGCGCGAGAAGATCCAGCAAAAGTTCGATTGCAGTCTCCTGGTCGTCTGTGGTCTCAATATTGTGCTGTGCCAGGAGAAGCGTCTGCAGTGCCTCGACTTCTATGGTGTGCTGCAACGGGAATGGATCATGGACTCGTTTATACGCTATATCAAAGTGACAGGCGGTCCGCCCGGCCGTGAGGGTCTCATGGTCGGTCTCAAGAACGGCCAGGTCTTTCGCATCTTTCTCAACAATTCGCTGCCGCTGCTGATCACGACAGCGGTGTCCGCCGTGCGCTGTTTGGACATCAATGCGAATCGCAGCAAAATCGCCGTTGTGGACGATGCTGGACGTCTGGTGGTGCGCGATCTGCTCAACGATGGCATCCTCTACCAGGATGTGGGCGTCAACAGTGTGACCTGGAACACGCATTTGGACACAATGCTCTGTTACACGCACACCAGCGGCGGACTGAGCGTGCGCGTGGGCAATCTGCCGCCACGGGCGCCACAGAACATGCACGGCGTCGTTGTGGGATTGTGTGGCGCCACCGCCTTCTGTCTGCGCGGCAATATTATGCACAATACGCCCCTGGCGTTGGGCGCCACCATGTGGCAATTCATCGAGGCGGGCTTGTTTGAGTAAGTCGAATATTTTATACCGGAAGAAAACTCGATCCTAATCCTTGTGTTTCTTTCGCAGCGAGGCCTACCAGGTGGCCTGCCTGGGCGTCACGATCAGCGATTGGGAGGGTCTGGCCCAGTCCGCCCTGGAGGCGCTGCACATAAACATAGCTCGCGACGCGTACGTCAAGGTGCGCAATTTGCCCTGGCTGCAGGTGATCAGCGAGCTGCGCGAACAGCAGCAGCGCGGCTCAGTGCCCAAGGAGGTGCTCCTGGGCGAGAGCTGCGCCTTTGCGGGCAAATTCAAGGAGGCGGCGCGCTTGTTTCTCAAATGCAATCAATCTTCGCGTGCGCTCGAAATGTATACGGATCTGCGCATGTTTGATCTGGCGCAGGAGTACCTCAAAGATGGCAGCGAACTGGAGAAGCGAGAGCTGGTGCGCAAGCGTGCGGAGTGGGCCTATTCTGTGAAGGAACCGCGTGCAGCGGCCGAGCTGCTGCTCTCCGCTGGCGAGCACCAAAAGGCCATCGACATTGTCGCCGAACAGGGCTGGGCAGATGTGTAAGTCTCGCAAGTTGAATCTAAATTCTGTAAGGATTCAATTAATTCTCTTTTCTTGCAGTCTCTATGACATTGGCCGCCGTCTGAGCCTCAGCGAACGCGACGCTGTGCAGTCGGTGGCTCAGAATCTGAAGAAGCTGAAGGCTTTGCCGCTCGCCGCTGAAATGTTCAAGAAGCTGGGCGACGAGGCGCAAGTGGTGCAGCTGCACGTCGAGGTCCACGATTGGGCAGAGGCGTTCCGTTTGGCGGAGGCTCTGCCAGAGCTATTGCCCACGGTGCATTACCAGCACGCACAGTGGCTGGCGGAAACGGATCAGTTTATAGAGGCGCATCAGGGTGTGTCACGAAGATAGTCTATTCCCAAGTCACATATATTTATACGATCATTTTTTTGTTGTTCACAGCTTATCTTAAAGCTGGACGCACCAAGGACGCTAATCGTCTGCTGAAGCAGCTAAGCAACACGGCCATTGCTGAGGAGCGCTACTTGGACGCCAGCTACTTTTACTGGCTGCTGGCTAAACAATATCTGGACATCTATCACGAGAAACCGTATGTGCTTGCTTTATATACACACTTCCAATAATATATTTAACCTTTCCTCTATTAAAAGTGAGCAAAATGCCATTGATCATCACCTGAACGAGTACAAAAACCATTTGCGCATTGCCAAGGTCTATTATGCCTATAGCGTCATCTATAACTATATGAAGGAGCCCTTTACAACCCACTCGCCCGTGAGCCTCTTCAATGTGAGCCGCTTCATATTCAATGAAGTGGAGAACAAGGGCGCGCCCAAAGGCGTGAGCATGTTGTGTGTATAATGTTTATATTATTTATGAAAATGTGTATAGGAAACTAATTATTGGTCAATTGCAGTTCGGTGCTATTCACTCTGGCCAAGCAGGCCAAGTTGCTGCAGGCCAACAAGCTGTGCCTGTTGGTCAATAAGCGTTTGCAGTCGCTAAAGCCACCCCCGGGCGTTCAGGAGCAAATCGATGTGAGTTGCAGTAGCCATTATAATATAATTATATCAACTAATCAGCTAAATATTTAATCAAATATTTCTAACAACCCACAGCTAAATTTTCTAAATAGCAAAGCCTGTAAAAGTGGCTTCAATGATCCCGAGGAACTGTTGCCACTGTGCTACAAGTGCTCCAACTATAGTCAGCATTTAAATAATAATATATGTCCCACCTGTCGTCAGGACTATATATTCTCTTTTGTTTCCTTTGGTAAGTGAGCCAGTCTTAGCAACATTCTTATATTTAACTTTAATATACGGTTCTTTTCAGAAATTTTGCCTTTAGTACAATTCCATCCGGAGGTGGACATAACCGATGCCGAGGCGGAACGTTTGCTTTTGGCGCCCGCCAAAAATCCCGAAGATGCGGATCCATTTAATGAAGATGTGGCCAGCGCGCTGCCCCTGAGTTTGGATCGCAACGCATTGCGCGCCATCGATCCCAATCATGTGCTGATACTCAAACGACAGGATAAGCATATACGCAACATATACTATCGCAACATATTGCCCGATCTGCAAGTAACCTACTGCTCGGAGTGTTTGCTGGTGAGGCTGTGGAATTGCTAAATGATTAGGTTTCCATTTCATTAATCTACATTCATTGCAGCTGTTCTATGCAGAGGATTTTGAGCTTCAGGTGCTGCAAAAGGGTTACTGTCCATTCTGTCGCACTTCGTCGGATAAACTGCTGGAGGACTTTTAAATAACGGTCCCGTTTTTGATCTTAGACAACTTAATATATAATTCTATGTATAGTTATAATATACAAAAACACTACTTAACTTACTTTACAAAATGCCTACTATTAAAATTTAATTAAGAATTTATCGTTATCATTTATCATTAGCTTGAAGATCCTTCTAAATATCTTTGTATGGCAGTAGGGCTAAGTTTACTTTTGATCTGACCTGGGAAACGCGTTCAGATATGGGATCAGCAATCTCTATATCAGCCAGAGCCATTTCTATACTTTTCACCGCTTTTTTAAGGTCTTCAACTCTTAATTTTGATGTCTCAAACTTTTGTTCACCTATGTTAACTTCTTCATCCATTTCTAACAGTTCTTTAATGAAAAGAGGGTCTTTATCATCTGTTATAAGTTCATCAACACCTTGTCTTGCTAAGTCGCTTAAACCAGCAGTTTTTTCTGCATCTACAAAGTCGTCCTGCATTTCATTTAAATCATCAGTCTCTGCTGTTATGCATTCGGGCCCGACATTCATCCAGGCTTTATTACTGGCTCCCCCTTTTATCCTAACATATTGTAAATTGTGTCTCTTCTTAAAACGTTCAAACCACCCAGAGCTAGCATCAAATTGCACATTGAGGTAATCTGGGTCCGAAGCCTTCAACCTATCAAAAATACTTTTCGCTTTTTCACGGATTGCTAACTGGCTGAGTGTCCGTCTCCTATTAACATTATCCTCGATCCATGTTTCCAACGATGACTCCATTTTGATCATTATCATTGATCTATTTCGAGTAATTGCTGCCAAAAGATTTCCGTTTTACACAATTGATTGCATTTCAAATATGTCCTTACCAGTTGCACTGGAGCCTGCTGATTCCAGTGATGCCGTTATCTTTTCTTTGTGGTTTCGCACAGTTTGTATAGTCGACCTCGCTAAATTCATAGAAGCTGAAATTTCGCATATTTTTTCCCCAGCGTCAAGACGTCTTAATATATTCATTTTTATATCTAATGGTAGTGTTTTTCTTCTGCCTTTATTATTGGCATCAACTTTATTTGGAGACATTTTTGAGCAAAACACTAGCCAGTGTGCCCACTTTAAGATTTTTTTTTAAATCATCACAATAATACCAAAATACAGGAATATTCCATTTTGGTAATTTGGTCAACTGAGATTTTTTGTACATTATTATTTTTTAGGAAGCCTCTAATATAATATTAAATGCTAAACGTTCGTCCAACAAATAGATAGTGTTAAATTATAACAAATACAAACACTACTTAAAGAACTATGCTTATTTTAACAATATCATTAAGGAGTTTACTTAAAAAACCTGTCCAATGGTGGCTGTTTAGCTTTTGATTAAAGATCCTTCAGAATTTCTTTATATGGCAGCAGGGCCAAGTTAACATTTGCTCTCACCTGTGCACTGCGTTCAGATATGGGATCAGCAATTTCTATTTCGATCAGTGCCATTTCTATACTTTTTATAGCTCTCCTAAGAACTTCAACTTTTAATTTGGACTTCCGTACGGATGTTTCAGCTATGCTAATTTCATCATCAACTTCTAACAGTTCCTGAACAAAAATAGATTCTTTATCACTTGTTAGAAATTCATAATCCTGAATTTCATTTATGTTATCAGTCTCTGCCTTTGCGGATTCCGGCCAGACATTTATCCAGACTTTACTAATGTCTCCTTCTCCCTTCAGCTTAACATAATGCAAATTGTGCCTCTTCTTAAAGCGTTCAAACCACCCTGTGCTAGCATCAAAATGAGCATTGTTATCAGGTTCTGATGCCTTCAACTTATCGAAAATGCTTTTCGCCTTCTCTTGGATCGCAAACTGGCTCATTGGCAGTTTTCTATGAACATTATCCTCGATCCACGTTGCCAGCGATGACTCCATTTTCATCATTACCAGTGATCGATTTCGAGTAATCGCTGCCAAAATATTTTCGTTTTACATTAAATGATTGTATTCAAAATGAGTTCTTACCACTTGCACTAGGGCCTGCGGTTTTTATTAATGCAGTTATCTGTTCTTTGTGGTCTCGCACAGTTTGTATTGTCGACTTGGCTAAATTCATTGAAGCTGAAATGCTGGCAATTCTTTCTCCAGCTTCAAGACGTTTTAATATATCCATTTTTACATCTAATGTTATGGTTTTTCTGGTGCTTTTTTTAACTGCATCAACTTTATTTGGAGCCATTTTTGAGCAGACTGCTAGCCAGTGTACCCATTTCTTAAGAAAACGATTTTTTTCTTTAAAATTATCATAATAATACCAAAATTTGGCAATAATTGTTGTATTTTGTTTTGGTAATTTCACCAATTGTGAACAATATTTTTTGTACGTTGTTTGGTCTCACTGCTTGGATTTGAGATTAAATATAACGGCGGTCTCACTGCTTGGTGCTGCCTGGAATCTCGTGAAACCCCGGATATATATACTATATGTATTTATGCATGGCTGTGTGCATAGAATGAGGACTAATGTAAAGTAATTGAAAAGTTGACGCTACGATCACAATTTTTGCAAACACTATATTGTTATTTTGACTAATCCTTATCACTAAAATAGAAACTTGGCTAAATGCATAAAGCGATGTATTTTCAACATCCGTCCAACAAGTAGATAATAATTACTATAAATTTGTTAACTAACGACAAGAGTAGAAGCCTCTTTGAGTCCATTGTTGTTGTTTTCTAGGCCCACGTTTCCTCCTGATAGCGTCGCTGTTTTATTAGCTGGTCCATAAACTGCGCATCGTTGTCGAGTGCCTCGATGAAGGCTTCTCTAACCGCTTTGGGCATATTGTTGGAGCTGCCTGCCACATAGACATAGGCGTTCTGTTCCCTAATGAGCTTGGCCAGCTGCGAGGCGTGATCTTTGATCAGATGCTGCACATACACCTTGTGCTCCTGGTCACGCGAGAAGGCGACATGAACATCCACACTGTGTTTGCTCTGCCACGCCTTAAAGTCTTCGCCAAAATGATAATCCTTGTCCCTGTTGCGACAGCCAAAGAACACGACGAGTGGACCCACATCGAGGCCCGTCTGCTGCAGTTGCAAACGATGCTGGATGATGCTGCGAAAGGGCGCTATGCCCGTGCCGGGGCCAATCATGATGAGCGGCGTGTTGTGTTCATTGGGCCAGGTCATGGTGCCCGGCTTGATGGAAGCGCGCAACTCCACGCCCGCCTCCAAGTCCTTCAGCCAATTGGAGCACAGGCCCAAACGCGGCGTATGCATTATCGTCTTGTAGCTGACCACAGCGACTAGCAGATCGAGCGTGCCGGCTGAAGCATCCGAGGCAATGGAAAAGCTGCGCGTCTGTATTAAAGGCATCATTTCAAACAGCTGCGATAGCGTCAACTTGGCCATGGCATGCCTAAAGTCTTGCAGCAGCTCCAGCAGCATGCGCCGCGGCCTGTTCACATAAGCTATCAAATCGTCCAGACCCTCGGCGCTGCAGAACTCCAGCAGTTTCTCCCGCTCAAGCTCATCCGCACAGTTCTGGGCGAGCACCTCGAGTAAGCGCTGCCGCGGCCTGGCGCTCAGATCCCAAACATATCTGGCTGCCTGCAGTAGCGAAAGGGGTTTCGAGTAGGCCAAAGGCAGCGGCAAATCCGCGTGAGCGCTGCTCACTTCGACCACGGTGCTGGCATTGAATTCGAGCTGATGTTCTTGAAGCAGATCGAAAAATGCCTGGACATTCTCACGGCTGTTTTGTGGCTGCACCTCGAGCACATCGCCGGGCTGCCAGTTTGGCAGTTGACCGCTGCTGAGTCGCAGCAATCGCACATCCTGAAAATGATCCTCAGCTGTGGTGCGCGTGTTTTCGGTTAATTTGAATACGTGCGCCTCCTGCCGCTGCGTCCAGTGCAGGCGCTCGTCACTCGGCTCAGGCTGCTGCTCCAGCACACGTATATTCCACCTCTTCACCTCGACTGGCGGCGTCTGCTTCCGCACCGCCAAAGTGCCGCTGAGTGTCTGCCACAGATCCGCCGTCCAGGCGAGTGATGTGCCCAAATGTCCGTAGTCATGCTGATCGTCACACAGCCCAAGCGGACAAATCGATTTGGCGCCGAGATTCAACAGACGCTTGTGCAGCTTCTTGGCCGCATAGTTGAATTTCGGATAACTGGAGTCACCGAGTCCAAGGCAGGCGAATTGCAGGCCATCCAGCGAGTTGCTCGGCAGGCTGCGCTTGAGCAGAAACCGCCAGGCCTGCTTCATATTGTCGGGCTCCATGCCGTCGCCGGTGGTAGCCACCACGAAGACCACGAGACGCTCCTCGATCAGCTGCTGCACATTGTAATCCTCGAGAGCGAGCACTGGGCCCTGAAAACCCCATTGGCGAGACTCGCGCCATATTTGCTCGGCCACATCCTGTGCGGTGCCTGTTTGACTGCCATAAAGCACCAAAAGACGCATAATTTTGAGTTTAAATGAATTTCGAAAAGCAATGTAATGCGATTGCACACCAATCCGGCTTGTCAGCTGTTCTAAGCACAAGACTCGTTATGTACAAGGTAGCTCATTCAGCAGAGCGAACAACATTTAAAGTAATCGCAAGAAAAACATATAAAATTGAATTCAATTTAAATATATTCAGTTTTAATATCTTACATTTTAATTTATTATATAAAACAGTATCTAAATTCACATTTCTCAACACAGCAATTCCGTGCACTTGTTGCGCCTGTTCTAACCCGTAAGCTGTGACGTCACAGTACAATTGAAGTGTTTGTGTTCTGTGCCACCTCAAACGCAACCATTTGAAATCGTAATCGGTAAGGTTATCGACAAGTTGGCATACTCGCCAATCGAAAAATGATATTCACAACATGATTTTACGTTCATTTGGGGCCTCGCACAAAAATTGCTAAATTTAATCAAGTGAGTAATAATTACAGTTGGCATTTATGGCCAAAACGCAGTCCAATGTACAGTTGAGCAAACAGCTTTCCTGGCTGCTGCGTCATGGCGCACAGAAGGAGGGCCTTAAAATACAGTCTGATGGATTTGTATGTGTTGCGGATATTTTAAAGCATCCGCGCTACGGCGCACACTATAGCAACGAAAAACTGCGGGAAATCGTGGCGCTTGACGCGAAAAAGCGTTACACGCTGCGTTTGAATCCGACAACAGGTGCCGAGGAGATACGCGCCAATCAGGGACATTCGTTGAAATCTGTGCAGGCCGATTCGTGCCTGGATCGCATCAACAGTGTTGTCGAGCTGCCGGAGGCTGTGGTGCACGGCACATACTATAAGAACTGGGAGCAGATCAAGACCGAAGGCCTCAAGCGTATGCAAAGGAATCACGTGCATTTTGCAGTGCTCGACGGCGACAATCGCAGTACGGTTAGCGGATTTCGCAGCAATTGTCAAGTGCTCATCTATTTGAATGTGGCCAAAGTGCTGGCAGATCGACTGCAATTGTATCGTTCCAGCAACAATGTGATACTCTGCGCCGGCATCGATGGTTGTATTGGAAAGGAGTACTTCCAGCAAGTGCTTGATAGACGGACGAAGAAGTCGTTGAGCTATTGATCAAGTGATCAAGTGATCAACAGATCCTTTATATATGTATCGTATGTGCTGTGCCTTAGACTTTAGTTTAAATGTGCCCTGTAAATAAAAATGTACAAAGTTTGTGTTTTAATAAGTTGCTTTTAAAATTTGGTTTTTACAGAAATGAGCGACTTGGAAACTCGCACAAGGCCGTCGCAGGACGATTCGGTGCACTGCAAGGTGTGCGATGCGCCGTTTAAGACGCTGCAGGATTGCCTGGCGCACGAGCTGCTCAAGCATACAATCAAACCGCAAAAAAAGCTGCGCAAATGCCTCGATGCGATCACAAAGCTGTTCGCCAGCGAGAAAATCCAATGCGAGCGCCGCATGCTGCAGGCGACGCTCGCCCAGGCACAGCCCGGCCAGCATTTGCGCTCCGTCCTGGCATTCTATGCGGGCAATTGCGCCGAGCTGTCGGCTTGCTTCAACCAGGTGCGAGAGACCCTTCAGAGACAACTGCAGGGCAGGGTGAAGGTCTATCCCTTCGGCTCACTTGTAACCGGCTTGGCTTTAAAAGGTTTGTCTGCCTACGGATTCATATTGATTTGTATTCACTTCACTTGCTTCACTTGCAGATAGTGACATTGATTTGTTTTTGGAGCAAACCGACACCAGTTCCAATAGCATGACCCATCGTCAATTGTTCAACAAGATTTACAACTTTTTGCGGCGATCCGATTGCTTTCAGGATGTGTTTGCCATACGACATGCCCGCGTGCCCATCATACGCTGCAAGGATGTGTTTAGCGGGCTCAGTTTGGATATTAACATGTCCAGTCCGAACAGTACCTACAATTCGCGCTTTGTCGCCGAGCTTCTGGGTCGGGATGTGCGCATACGCGAGCTCTTTTTGTTCCTCAAATTGTGGGCCAAAAAGCTGAAGATAATTGGCAGCGGCAGCATGACCAGCTATTGCCTGATCACCCTCATCATATTCGGCATGCAGCAGCGTCGACAGTTGCCCTCCATCAAACAGCTGCAGGCACGCTGTCCGGTGCTGGAGGTGATGGGCGTGAACTATGCCTACAGCTTTCAACAGGTGCACCCGCTACCCGCCAGTTTAACCACACTTGACCTGATCACCAGCTTCTTTGAGCTGTACACTCGCATGGATTTCGAAAAGAAGCTGTTGTCGCCCTATTTGGGCTATGCGCTTGACCTGGAAACGGCCTTTGCGGGGTCCGGCAGCTTTCCCGAGTACGAGGACCAGCTGAAGACCATGCACAAAGCAATGGGCGAGCAACCAGAGCCGTTCCAGAGTCAACGGTGCGTTTGCGTGCAGGATCCGTTTGAGATGCAGCACAACGTGGGCCAGTCCATATCAATAACAAATCTCTGCTATCTGCGCGAATGTTTGGCTTTGGCCGCTCTGGCCTGCAGCGACAAAAAGTTGATCTCATCGCCGGCTAAGCTCTATGACTATTTGCTCTTTGGCCTGGCCGAGAAACTGTTGCAGGGCCAACGGTTGGAGCAGGCTCAGCCGGCCAAGATGCGCAAACAAATGTTGAGTAAGCCATCGGAGCAGTCGGAAATTGCGGCAACAACACAATCTACAGTTGCTGCAGCAGCGAAATCTGCAACCGCCGTTTCTGCAAATGTTAAACCTGCAGCGGCAGCGGCAGCAGCAGCTGAAGTTGCTGTTGATGTTGCTGCGGCAGCTGAATTAGCCACAAAGCCAAAGGAACGATTATCATCGAGCAGCTCGGTGGAAAATGCTCCGCCCCTGATGCATGTGCACACATTGAAGCCGACGAATAATGAACTGAAAAGCTTGCGTGCTGATTTCCTGGGCAAAAATCGTAATGTAAAGCACACAATATTTTACTATTGGGTCGAGTGCTATGTGGATGCCATCAAGGATATTCTGACAAACATATATGGCTTGACGTTGCAGCAAATTGAACCCGAGGAGCCACGGACAACAACAACAAATAGCCTGCCGGCGCAGTTCACCTGGCTGATCAGCACCTCACTGGATACGTGGAGTGCGCGCAACTTTCAACGCTGCACAAAACAGTCGTTCTTTGCCCAACAATTGCAGCAATCCATCGAGTTCACAAAGACACGGCCCAACAATGCCAACTATGCTGTAAATCTGAGCGGTCGCTTCTCTCTGGTCATCGCCGAGGACTACAAGGAGCTGCGCCTCGAGCTGCAGCCGATGGCGAGCGATGCGCTTGGCCTACAGCGACACAGTCCACTAACCAAGTTTTTCAAGTCCCTAAAGAATATGTTGTGCAATTACAACTTCAAGGAGAAGCTCATCAGCCTGCAGTTTCAACATTGAGGCACAAAAGCTCCAAAAAAAAAGAAAAAAAAAACAAAGAAAAATACGAACCTATTTTGAATAGCTCAGAAATTTCAAAAAACCATTGTAAAATCCATACAAATATATATATACATATATGAATATGTATATATATATATTATATACATTGAAACGAGCTAAGGTGAAGAGAATTGCAATAGATCATTGACAAATTTCAAGTTATGCTCTAGAGATCAAAAAAAGAATATTTCCCATATTTTATATCATATACACACACATATATATATATATATACGCCACACATATATTTCTATATCTATATAGATATAAATAAATATATATGTATATATATATGCATGTATATTCAGTTAAAATTTTAGTTTAATGACATTGATTATTTACTCGCATCGCTCACAATAAACCAATTGCAATTCTCGACATTTTTTTTGGAGTTATATTTTAAGAATTCTGTTTGTTTTTAACTTATTTGTCTCGAACTATACTAAATTATATTTTTTAATTTGAGAACATGAAGTTTATTTACTACGATTTTTCTATGAAAAAGAAATATAATTATAATTCTATATATATATATATATAACAATTTATGTAACAAATATATGTCTAATTACAACGATTGATATAGTTTATATAGTAGAAGTTTGTAATTTATGCTGCAAACTTAATTATAATATAGACTAATTGATATCTTGGCAACTTTTGTTTTATAAGAATATAAATATCGATTATGTACACAAAGAGAGTTTAAAGTAAGCATACATATATATAAGTTTATATGTCTATATATATATATAATTATGTACACTATATAAGTAAATATTATCACTTTGTTGCTCTGGAAATTTTCCGAGTACTTTAGATCTAATTTAACAGCTACTTTTAGCTATAGACAACTACGAATAACGGCACTTGGGGACTTAAGCCTAAGCAATCTCAATCGGATCGGATCAGCCGCCTTTGTGACGGCAATAGCAATACTTCTTAATGGCAAAGTCGTGCATGCAATCCGCCTCCCCGCTGTACATGTTGAGGCGGCTCACGGAGCCGGTCACCAGCGTGTTCTCCTCCTCCGGCAGGCTCTTGTCGTAGCGCACCGTTGCCTCGTACAGCGCCTTGTTCGGCGACGTGTAGAAGATCAGCCAGTAGATCTGCACGTGGCTCGACTCGACGTCATACGGATGCGCCTTGTAAGCGGCACTCACGCTCTGCAGCGACAGAGGCACGCAGAGATGCGCCAGACTCCCGTTCCGGAACTCGGTCACATAATCGTTCAGGTAGTGCACCACACGCTTGGCCAGCTGCCGCACCAGTTTGCCGTTCTTGTAGACGCTGTCGTACGCCCAGCACGTGCACCAGTGATCCGCAATGGCCACGGCCTCGCAGCTGCGTTCCAGGGGCACCGGCAGCAGCAGGCTCTGGCACTGCGGACAGT
>SCDS01000655.1:0-27054 GCA_004149465.1 Drosophila nigromelanica
TTCATCATTTTCGCACCGTTACTTAATGGTAGTCTGCAATGCCAGCATCGAAAGTTAAAAACAGTTTTGTCAAAATATTTTTGCCACGTAGTGTATGTAGGTGCTTGTCTAACTTATAAGTGTTATGTGTAACTTAAATACACTGACTTGTAACTGTTATAAAATAGTCAATTAAAATTTAAGAGCTACCCAACAAAATGTTAGTAGAATATTACAACTATTACTTATTAAATAAAATCAATTACAATTACATTACTTGCAAATGCATTACATTTTGGGAAAAAAAATATAAAATAAAAACGAAGTCTTAATTACAAAAGTTATAAACATTTCTTTAAATAAACTTAAATTCTTGCAAGTTATTAGACCAAAGGAACAACCCCTTTGCACTGCTTAACCGAGTTTATGCCTAATTCCTAGCTCCCCTGAAATTCGGAATGGAGAAATTCACCACCCCACCACAAATTCAACAAAAATTTAACGAAAGAGGCTTGGGCCGCTCCGCATTCGCCCCTCAAAAGCCGAGACTAGCAACGAGGCAGAGATTTCGCTGTTTTGATGAGTTCGGCGAGTCAACAACAATTCAAATTCAACAATCCACTGATTTGGCTGCCTTCAGAAGGACAGTCATAAACGAAGTGTAACGGCGTGTTGACGTGCCCCCAAGTGCGCACCGGCTGAACATCGAGCGTATCCGTATCCGTATCTCGTTCAAGTCGTAGAGTCGAATGTAGATGGTAGCTCCACTTGCGTGTAATACCACAACAAGAATTCGCAACTATTTCGATTTCATATTCTAACAAAAGTTATTCCGTGTGCAAAGCAAATGCTAATTTTTCGTGCATGCCATGAAAATGTAATAACAAAAACAACAAAAAAAAAAAAAAAAGAAAACCCAAATAAAATAAAAGTAAACTATCCTAGTTGTCAAGTGAAAGTAGTTTTGATACGCTTTATGACCAATAACACAAAATAAATAAAATAAATGCATTCGCAGCTCGAATAAAGGTTCAGTTTTTAACAAGCCGCAGAACACTTTAACAAAAGTCATAAAGAATCAAAGCCGAATACGAAAACGGGGCGGAGCTCATAAATGGGATTCGCTGTCGCGGTTTTATGCCCCAAAGTAAAATGTGTGGGCCAAGCCTACGCCGTTAGTGAAATTGTATCTTTGAGATAGCTTAGTGTGTATGTAACTGAGATACAAATACGAAATTAAAACAATTCAATATTCGAACAGTGAAATTGTATCTTTGAGATAGCTTAATGTGTATGCAACTATATATACAAATACGCAGTTAAAACAATTCAATATCAGACGGATATCGAGCTATAAAGCCATTACCCAAACATATTTATTCTGTTTTTTTTTTTTATGAAAACCCATTTTGCGCTAATTTACATTTTTATTTTTATTACGCACAAACAGTTTGGGGTGTGTGTGTATTTGTGTTTGAATGGACAACTGCTTTATGTATTTTGACTTTTATGAATAAGGATATAGCTGAATTTATGTGAATTTGTTATGAATGCAGCAGAGAAACAACTACAACTACAACAACAACAAGGCCCAGGCTCGTCAATTGTACAGGTTGTTGCTTTTGTGTTGTCCTAGTAATGCATGTAAATAGATGTATGTATGTGTTTATGGTAAAAAGCATAAAAAGAATATGCTGCATAAAAGCGGCTGTCAAAAAATGGAAGCAGTGAAAAAATGTAGTTTATGCTAAAAGAGGATTTGCTGTCACGACACAAGTCAAACAGCCGTCCGTCTGTTGCAACAATAAACCCGATTTTGGGGCACAAACAAAAACAATCAGAACTTATGATAGGTACGTGCAACATCTTCGACAAATCTGTATTCAATTAGATTCATTATTCGACAAATGTACAGGCTAAATAAATTTAATTATGCATTGCATACACCTGGGCGGTCCACAATGAACTTCGAACAAATTGATTTATTTAACAAAGGTCGTGTAACTGCATTAAATATTAAACATAATCCATTTAAGCCCAAAATTACAATTTAAAATATTCACTTTTTATTTTAGTTGAAGTGCGCATAAATGGAAATGCAAAGCAAACAAATGCAATTAGAAACAAATTACCAACCAATATCAATTATCAAAAAAGTAAATATTATTTGACAAGGCTTTGGCAACAAAAGTTGAATACCACGAATGCAAATCCAACAAAACCGCTAAACTGAATTCAAATAAAAGCGAACAAAAAATTAACAAAAATAATAACAACAAAAACAAGTTAAATAAGTGACAGAGGGCGGGGCGGGGCAGTGTGTGGAAAACCAGCTCAAATGCAGTTAGTGAAATGTGTTTTAGTTAAGGCAAATTCCACGCAGGAATTCACGAATACAAAATGCGTTTAAATGCAACAACAGCAGCAGCAACAACAACACGCATTAAAACCAAAACGAAACAAAAGCCTCAAGCAACAACCGCAACAACAACAACAACAACAACAGCAGCAGCAGCAGCAGCAACAACAACAACAAAAACAACAACATCACGCCAAATTGAATGTTTCATCTGCAATTTAATACAATTATTTATACTAACAACAACACTCGCTTGCACCACTAGCGCCATGGGCCGTGGTTTGCTCCAGGCACAGGCCCATCCCGGCCATCCGAAAGTATCTGAGCCGGATCCGTTCAGCGGTCGCCAGCTGGAGGACCTTCCATCCGACTACGATTCCTCGATGCTGGCTGCATCTGCGGTGAGCGGCGAGGCAGCCGCTGCTGCAACAACCCAAGTGGCATTCGCAGTATTTCAATTTACAACGGAACCAGCCGCACACACCCACACCCACACCCACAGCCACACACAGCGCATGCAGTCGGCAACCACGTTACGTATTAGTTACGGTAAGTTACGGACTCAATTGACCGGTTAGCTAGCAGATAAAAAAAAAACGTAATTGAACAACCTGCCGCGCCCCAAAAGCGTATGTGGCTGCGGCGACCTTGAACTGACTTTTCTATAATCAAATGGGGTTTTCCACACGCCCATTGACTTTTTAAAATATTTTACAATTTTCCCTTCGCCTTTGTTTTTGCTCTTTTCAACCACAAAAAGCTTTTTATATAATCAGAAAACTATGCAAAATTCAACTAACTGAACATAACATAAATAGGGCAATAAATACTTTTTTATGCGTGTTAATTTTTTATGCTAATCAATAATTGTTAGTAATAAATTTGCTCTTCTTAAAATTTAATAATTCTCCTAAGAAGATAGATCCTAAATAATGAAAACAATTCTTATACCAAATAACAATGGAAGCTCAAAATTGTTTCGACACTTTCTTCCCAAAATGAAAGCATCTATTATGCGGAAACACATTCACAGCCATTTTTTTCTTAGTTATTGTGTGTTAAACACAAGTAATAAATAAAAAAATAAGTATGATCATTGACGTGAGCCATGTTATTTATAGACTCATTAATCTAAAGTAATTTTTTGAAAAGCTTACCAAATTTTTTCGTTCCTTTTTTTCGAACAAAAATCGTTGGCAACCTTAACCTAACGCCAGGAACAAACTTTGACCCTCACAGAAAAACGTTTCCGTCAATGCTGAAACTTTATTAGAACATATTAATCACGTCTTCGTGGAAAGCAGAAACAAAGTAATGCGTGGGCGTGACAAAAACTAAATACCCTTTTTACAATTTTCTAAGAAATTGCCATGGCTATAAGTCGTAGCTATAACAACGACGAAGTAATAGGGTCAAGGGATGGAATACTATACGAACATCAAGTTAATATATAATATATATTGTTATCAAGTCAGGCAGGAAAGAGTAGCTTTTTTATTTAGTAACTAAATCCTTTCACTTCCAAATATTATTAATTCTAGACTTGATCGTTAAAAAGAAGACTGATCATAAATATATATCGATATAATGTATACCCTACCCATAAGTACGCACTTGAAGTTCAGTAGTATTATTACGTATACCCCCAAGGTTAAAGCTCACCTTCCTTAATTGGTATAAGGAGGGAACATTAAATGTCTTTATAACTAGCACGGCAAGTGTCCTTAAACTCAATTTTATTTCTTGTCTTTCATTATGCGACATAGATTCCAATGAAATCAATAATTCCGATGCCGTTGCGGGAGCAGCAGCAGCTGCCATCGTGGCCGATATTCCCTTTGATGCTGATGCTGATGCTGGTGCCGATGGTGATGGTGATGCCGATGACGTTGAAAAGTCGCCCGATGATTACGTCATTGCCATGGGACAGGGGCGCAATACGACGAGCGAGAAAAATGAGAGAAGAGCGACGGCAACAATGCCGGCCGCAACAACGAATGGCAGCCAACTAATGAATGCAAAAACACAAGATTTATTGTCCTTATCGCAGCTTAGTTCGTACCAAGCATCAACAACCAGACAACCGCAACGCGAGAAAAACGCACCAAGTCTGAAGAACGCCATCAGCAGCGGAGGCGCCACATCTGTTGGCCAATTTCAGCAAATTGGCTCACAGCGAGTCAACGGAAATATGCCAGCAACAACGGCAACAGCCGCCAATGCGAGCTTGCCCGGCCAACAGGTCGCTGGCAACGGGTCCCTGGTAGCGCCAACCTTATCGACAGATAAGAGCCACACACGCACCTCGGCCAAGAAAGTGGAGAGCAAATACATTCTGCCCAAGCAGCAGAAAACGGACGCACCCATGCTGAACTACATCTTCGATACGTTCTCAGCGGCTAACAAACATCATCACCACGATCAAAGGTGGGTTCAAGAATAGTTGTTGAATCTAAACTATTTACCTCACATAAACTTTTCATCAATTTCAAGGTTTTTAGTATTTTACCTTTGAACTCATTGTTTGTCAGAAATAATTAAACAAAAATAGTTTGTTACCATATCGTAATTTTAAATTCCAAGGAATCTTTAATTAACTTAACGTGTAAACCACAATTAATGAAAAGAAAACTTGTAGCCTTTAGCTTCAATCTATAATTTTCATAATAACTGGCCTGTTTAAGGAATTCATGGAACAATTCACCCACAAACTAGTGGCACATTTCTCCTTGCCGTATAAAACATCCTTAAAACTAAAGTTTTTAAGACTTTCGTTACAAGCAATAAACATTAAGTATAGGAGAACACCATCTCCGAGCATGTGTGTGTGTGTGTGTGTGTGTGTGTTAGTTTTTAGGCTTACTTACGTACACCTGCTGACCAATAAAAAGGCATACTTTAAGCACATATGTGTACACATATTTTATAGATATATGTACATTTTACTTAGCCCGTCTCAATTGCCTTCTCTACAGATATGGGCCGCACTTTGAGGACGTGCAGCGCGTTGGACAACCAACAAATATGACTGTGCAGGCGGGCAGCAGCATTCATTTAAATTGCAGAATTTCATTGCTGCAAGATAAGACTGTAAGTATCCGCACTTAGTGAAATGCTCTTTTGTGACTATCCAAATAGATATTACGACGGCTTATGACAACAAGTTCAAGCTCCGAAGTACATTGTGATATATTCAAAAATACTAAAAAAAACACATCAAATTCAGCAAGCAGTGTTTGAATTAATGAGAATGAGAATCGCATAGTAGGGCGGTCAATCAGACTTAGAGAGAGAGAGAGAGAGAGAAAACGTTACAGTGGCTGTGAACGACAAATATGCAGATAAAGAAAGTGGATGTGGCTGAACGAAAGTGAGAAAGAGAAACATAAAGACGTGACTGGGATAAAAACTAAAGGAAAATTAAGTCAGACAAAAAAAGAGAGAAAAAAGACTCACAGAGAACAAGAGAAAGAAAGGGAAAAGGTCAGAAAAATAGAAGGAAAAAAAAGAGTGAGCGTAATTGAGAGCAAGTTAATCAGAAAGGGGAAAGTAACGAAAGGACATTAAAAGAACGACACTTAATTTGTGTGAAAGAGAGCGAGGAAATGACTGGCAAAAATGCGAAATTCAAAAAAAGCAACAGAGACAGAAAGAGTTACAGAGAGGAAGACTGACTAGGAATGAGATAGTAAAAGCTAGTGATTCAGAGAGGGAGAAAAATAAAGATTGAGATAGATCCAGGAGTGAGGAACAGAGGATGTTACATAGAGGAAAAGCAAGTGCGGAATAAAGGGGGACATCTCTCAATCGAGAGAGGATGAGATAAAGAGAAATAGAGAGAGAGAGAGAGAGAAAGCGATTGGTAACGCATAGCTGCATTTAAAACACGCGAAAATACACTGTTATTGTTGACAGGTCTCTTGGGTGCGTCGCAGTGCGCAAAACGAGGAGAACGCTTTGGACCTACTTACGGTTGGCCTGCACGCCTATACTGGCGATAAGCGCTATAAGATGGAGTTTCAATATCCCAACAACTGGCGACTGAAAATCATAAATGTAAAAAAGGACGATGAGGCGACATACGAATGCCAGATCTCAACGCATCCGCCCCGCGTCATACAAATTAATTTGCATGTGAATGGTAAGAAATTCGACCCCCTTTCAAATAGAACTAAGTACAGCTCAATTTGCCCGCACAGCGCCAAAGGTGATGATTGTGGACGAGTATGGAGATCCTTTGCAGGAGAAATACTATGAAATTGATTCCACGCTGCAGCTGTCCTGTGTGGTGCGAAATGTGGCCATGACCAGCTCCGTTGTGTTCTGGAAGCATAGCGAAAATATTCTCAACTATGATGTAACACGAGGTGGTGTTAGGTGGGTCGATTATAATACTAGACTGATCTTTATTGAACTCTATAAATGTGTATTTAAATATTAATGTTACAGTGTCAAAACTGAACTGATGGATGATGGTGCGAACTCAACTTTGTCTATTGCGAAAATCCACAAAGCTGATTCTGGAAATTATACGTGCTCCATAAGCGAATATCAAAACTTCACAATTGTGGTGCATATACTAAATGGTAAACTTTGATTTCTACGCTAGTTAAAAAACTTAAATTTTAAATCTTTAATTTAATTTATGTTACAGGCGAAAGCTTTGCTGAGCTGCATCATGGTGGTGCAAGTGCCACACATGCCACATGGCAATTTATAATTGGACTGTATTGGCTGCTGCTGCTTAGATGGATCGCCAGTAATACGGTGTTTGCGTATAGGTAAAGTTAACAAATTACAAGTTAACAAAATGGGGATGAACAATATGAAATAAGCATTAATTGTTTTCCTAGTAGTCGTCTTATGTACATTTTTGTTAATTAATTGTAAAGATTTTTGGATAGACACTTAGCAAGAAGTTATTAGAAATAACTAAAAACTAAGTTGAAATTGAAACTAAATGAGTTCAATGAAATAAACTGAATTGTTGTTATAAGCAAGTACTGTAAGTAAATGCCTATTGAAATGATATAATGTACCATTTATTCGTTTGATATTCGTTAGCATCAATTTGTACATGTAAAAGCACACATTAAATTAATGTTAATATAAGACAATTATTTGCGTTTGGCGCAACTGATGCCAACGCATTTCTCCACAACAAAACACAAAAAAAACAAAGAAAGAACCCGCATATGAGAATTATAAACAAAAATAAATACAGGAATGTAAGATAACATATGAACGAACGAATGTGAACCGGGCTTCTACTAAAAAATAATAATAATAATAAAAACAACAACATAGTATATACATACATATTGTAAGCCCCAACACGAACGTAAACACACAGTACTATTTCAAGGATAACGCAGCATAAACATGTGTAATTTAATGCTTACAATATCTAGAACATAAGCAAAGATATGATTAATAAATAAAAATACACAATGATAACTGAAATGGAATACTATTCACTGATTGTATCCATTATAAGATTCAGTAAGTATTTGAATAACAAATGTATACAAATTCGAAACTTTCAATCATTTTGAATAATTGTATTTTAAGGAATTCATTTACAACCTCAACATTACACTTTCAGTGCTAATAGCATTATAGATAAAGGTATTATCAATTGGCTTATATTGTTTGGTAATGATCTTGATCACCTCCTGCGCAGCACAGCCTCCTGCAAATATACGTTGACTTTTATACACATTCCATATGAAGTTAAACTATTATTACCAATAAAAGCGGATACAGCATGCAGCTCGGTGCCGCCGTAACGACAGATCTCGTGCAGCACATCATCGCTAATGGTGACATGCAAGCCCAAGTCGTTGAGCATCTTGCTGGTGATGCTCTTCAGACGCCCAATGTCCTGTTCCACAGTGCACTCACCGGGAATGCTGCCACATTCGCTCAGAAAACGCTCATAGGCGCGTAGAGCAAAATTGTAAGCGGTTAATGTACCCTGAAGCTCATTGTCCTCCACTGCAAAATAATTTGAAGAGTTGAATAATTTCTTCACATTTCACTTTTCCCACACACTCACCCAACGGCAGTAGACGACAGTTTCTTTCGTACTCATCGGCGATGCGTGTGCCACGGAGCACCGACAAACCCGCCGCCTCACGGCAGAGTAAACGCACAGTGCGCTCGTCTATGCTGTCCGCCGGCAGAGACAACTGCTTCAGGTAGTCCTGACATTTGTGGTACACCTGATCAGCGTCATGCAATGCCTGCTGGCGGTAGATGTGCTGCAGTGCTATATACGAGTCTGTGTTGGCTGTCATATCAGGCAATACGCCTGGCAGCGGCAGATAACCATTATTTTCCTCTACCACGAAATGCTTGAGTGCCTTGACCATAATCCAGAAGATATCGCTCTGTTCCAAATGGAAATTTGTTGGATGAATGTTCGATGAGGTAAAGCTGATTATCTGACTCACCTTTTTGTGTAGCTGCTCACAGGCATCGTCCTCGAATATGGCCTTGAGAGAGCTTGGCACCAGGCCAGCGCCAAATGCAGTGTTAACCGCCTTCATAGCCTCCTCGTAGTTTTCTTCATCTTTCTGCATTTCAGCTCTGATTGCCTCGCGCAATTTTGTCTTCTCCTTGTAGGTGGCAGGCGCCAGTCGACCAGCTCCCTGCTCCTTCTGCCACACTTTCAGGAATTTGTACAGCACCAGCAGCCATGGTACTTTACTCGTCACTTCTGTGCTCTCCAAGTGCTCGCGCAGTGTATCAAATGGCTGTTCGAGACGCAAATCAAACTGACGATTGTCTGGGTGAGCTTCGACAATGCAATGCTCCTTGAGTTGCAGCCGTATAGAGCCCAGCATGCCCAGCGAACGGCAATAGACAAACGGCACATTTGACTCCCACAAACGGTTCGACAACTGCAGCAGCGACTGCTCGTTCAGATTCGAGGCAATAACCAGGTCGAAGCTATCAAAGAAATTCGGACGATTCGCCAAGATATAGTCAACGCTCTCGTCAACATAATCACCGTTGGCATCCGGATTAAGATCCTGCAACAGCTGTTTACAGGCAAGCGCCTTCGATTTACCTAAATAGCTGCTATCTAGAAAGAAGCTACTCTCCAGCTTTTAATCACAACTGAACATCGAATTTGACTTTGTTGCCGACTTACTTGTTGCCCAAATCTTCCTCCTTCACAGTGCTGCCATCGGCCACAGTGAAGCCTCCAATGCCCGGCAGCACGAGTCCCTTCGCTGCCTCACAGCCCACAGCCGTCACATTGACCAAGCATATTGTGGCCGCCTCTAGCAATGTCTGTCCGTGGTCGCCCCAAAGTCTGTTGGCAACATGTTTAGGGAATAACATTAATCGGACCCTTTAACATATTTACCTGATTTGTCTATCATATTTTTTGCTTTTATCTGATAATTCAGGCGACTTCGGCGGTGCAGGCGAAGACATTTTCCAAGCCGGTTGCAAAAAAACTGCAAGCAAGTGTTGCAAAACGTTGCATATCGTATGCTATCGATAAGCATATTATCCCCATAAAAAAAGCCAAATAGTTTTTTTTAAACATTTATTAAATTATGCGTGACAATTTCACATCATTCACATCATTACTTGTTTTTGCTCTAAAATTTATTGCGTTCAACATTTGATCTTACTACAATACATACAAGAAATCAGTCTTTACAAATAAATTGTATTAACATAATGTTTTTTAACATATCGGCAAAAATAATACCAAGTTGTGAGCAAAACATAACTCTCTTTCGAGGACGTAACTATTAATAAAATTTACTATTGTACCAAATTTTGCTACAGTGGTAATAATTTCTACAGTTGACTCACGTCGATAAGTTAATCGTATAATACCGCATCTCTATTTGTTCTCAAGGCAATGATAGCTGCTCGTTTTCCAACACTTCCACGAAGAGGGCACATATGTTTTACAATTACGCTTTGGTACATCATTCGCGTTGTAATTTCACAACGACTGGGTTTCCTGGCTACATTTTTTCAGCTAGTAAAAGGAAACGGAACTAAAAACAAATTAATATTATCACCGAGAGAATGCCAGCCAGGAGAAGCACTGCAAAGCCGTCAACGAGAGGTGACAGCACGGAGACAAATGCACATCCCGAGGATCCCGCGTACAAGTTGAAAAGAAAGAAGAATAATGAGGTAAATGTAAACAATTAGCAGTGGTCAACAATGTTGCTAGCCTAGATGTGCGACGACCCCCCAAAATAGCATCTCGGAAATTGTGCACTGGTTTAGTATCCGCTGTGCTTAATGTTTTCAGTTTTCTGGCTTTCTTATAGGCAGTGCAGCGCACGCGTGAAAAGACGAAGAAAACTGCCGAGGAACGCAAACAGCGCATCGACAAACTAAAAAATGAGAACATCAAACTTTTGGAAAGAATTGATTCAGAAAAGCGACACATCGCCGACCTGCGGGAAATGATTATATCAGGCAGAAAGACTGAGGAACAGGATCAGCTTATTGACGAGATTTTAAATGGATCTGATGATGACAGCGACGACATCAGCAAATTAAAATGACAAACGAGCAATTATTCTTAATATACATAATACTATTCACATATTTTTAATTGAGCACCCTCTACTAACCGTCATAGACGTCAAGTTTTTCCATATGCAATGAGAAAACCTCATCCATTTTGAGTTGTTGTTAATATAATAAACCAACGTGAAATGTGAAATGCAAAATCCTTGTTGTTGCTTGTGCAAAGGTCCCGTTACGGCTGCTCAGTCTTGTGTTCTTTGTTGTTTCTGTTTTGGTCACTTCCGCCTTCTCGCTGCTGGGCATTGATTTATAGCACTTTTCATTTAGTATGTATGTGTGTTGGTAGGCGTTAAATTTAGTCTGCACTAGTTTGCGTATATTTTTTATGATTTTAAAATAAATTTGAAATTTTAAACTGGCTCGTATATAAATTAGCACCGCCGGCGTGATTTGACAGCAATTAATACAACATAGTTGCTACGAGAAACGTCACAGCCAGTTCTGAATTTTCAACAAAACGACAAGTTTAATTGACACTGAGTGTGCGACTACAAAAAATTCTCTGCTTTCGGATTCTCACGGCTGGCCATGTCATTTACTTATTTGCTTTTTATTCCATTTATGTTTCACGTAACTTATTGTTTTTGTTGCCCTGTTGCCCCATTGCCAGTTTACAGACTTGGGTTGCAGACAGCTGTTACTTAACACTGCACCTTACATCGACCATTACATTAACATTTTTTCAAATTGGCGCTAATAAACGCAGTTTAACGAAAAATATTCTCGAATTTTGTTACAAAACTCTGCATACATTATTGGCGTATTGACAAACTGTTGTCTAAAATATGATTTTAAATTGTTTAAAGTGCTGGTAAATATTAAAATCGAGAACTAGTTATCAGGGTTGCATTGAATATAATGTCGATAGGTTGTGTGTGCGCCATCTAAAAGCATTTAAAACATTTCAAATTTGTGATTGCTGTTTATTTATTTGTTTTTTTTTTTTTTGGATTATGTTAATGTTACAAAATTAAATACTGCAATAATGCTGCTGCCTTTAAATAAATTCGTTCCCGATCTTCTCGCAAACTCTAATATATATCTGCTGAAGCGTCAAATAGCCGAAAATGGCACAAAAACACAAGCACAGCTATTTCAAGTCTTTCGGTTCGAAGTGCAGAACACCCGAAACTCCATCGATATCGATCAAGGACTCAGTCACTAATAATGGCAGCGTTACCAAAGAATCCAGTGATAGTAATGGTGTTGAAGAGCCAAAACAAATTGATAACAGACCTACTGGCGGATTTCGCAACTTTTTTAGGAAGTTTCCTTTTCGGGGTGGTTTCCACAAAAAAACCAAGGTTCAGTCAAGTAAAAAGCGCAAGGAACCCAACAACGACACACCACTTGATGCCGACGAGGTGCGTCAACTGATAGCGATGTTTTCGAAATACGAGAATCTATACAATCCGAAGAGCTCACAATATGGCAACAAGCAAATCGAAAGCATCTACTACGCGGACATGGCGCGCTCCTTTCCCAACAGAACAGGCACACAGCTGCAAGCGTACATAAATGAGCTGCGCTCGTCCTTTGAACGGGAGCATTCCATCATTGAGAGCGTGCGTCGCAGTTCCGGCGAGATTTTGAAGCCCTCCATTGAATACTACATGGAGTTTCTGTTTCTGATTCCCTTCTTGAACCTAAGCAGAAATAGATCGCACGCTTTGACTCCTTCTGTGTCCGTCGTTAGCATTGGGCCCACTGACCATTCTTTGAATATTCCGAAAGACGTTAGAGGCAATCCCATAACCATGTATGGACTTGGGCACCGAAACCAAAAACTATACAAAAGCGATAATCTTAAGTTTGCAAAGTATGCAGTGGAGGCACAAGCACCATTGACTAGGGCATCGCTGAAGGGAGGGCAGCAGGCAGAGGACGAGCCCGAACCAAGTCAGGATCAGGCTCAGCCGCTACAAGAAGCCCAAGAACCGGAGGTAAAAACTGAAAATCAAACTCCGCAATCACAGCTTAATCCACAGCCAGAGACAAATACCGAAAACAAAAACTCGCAGACAGAGCCAGAGGCGATGGCAAGCTGTGGGTGTCCACGTACACCCATCAATGCAGCGCCTACGATGAAAATGGAGCCCTGTCGTTGCAAGCGATCAACTAGCCAACGCCATCAGTTACAGCCACAGGCGAATGTAAACGGTAACTATCAGTGCCCACAGACAGGACCGCAAGTGAACAAAAATAGCGCAAATTCGAATACCGTACATTCAGCGCCTTTGGGCAACTATGCTTGCAAGAGGCCCGGTCAATGTCAAGGCCCTTGTATTAAATGTAGCCCCAAAAATAGCTTTGCAATGAACCAAGGATCCGTTCAACGCAGCCCAGCAAACGCTCGGAGAGCCCCAGAGCAGCGTGGAAGATCGCCTAACAGCTTTGGTGGCAATGGTCAGCAGGTGCAGTTGTTGTGCGATATGATAAGAGCAGAGCTCAGCTCTGCGCCAGATTTCATTTACTACGACGCCAAGTGGCGCATCATTGAAATCCTGCGCGAGGTGAACAAACGTCAAATGATCCACAAAAAGGGCGAGCCTTCAAATTGTGGCCTCCGTCCAAACGGATCCGTCCCAAGTCCGCCTAATGCTCAAAAGTTTCCAGTAGTGCGCGACTGTCATTTGCAGGCCAACAGTTGTCCCTACTGTCCCTCTGGATACAAGGGTTAAATTGCGAGTTAAGCTCCTCTTATCAGTTGCCGCTTGCCGGCCCTGACCAAGTTTCTTGAGATAAGCGAAAGTTTTGCCGCGTCACTTATCGCCCGACAGTTTCTCTGCGGCTGCGATCGAAGATGGACGCACTGCTGAGTAGTTCGAAGTTGTGGAAGCATTGGCCAAGCATACTGGTGGGTGTGCTCATTGCTCTGACCATTAAATACATCACAAGCTACAAAAAACGATGGCCACCGAAAAGGGATAGTTTCGATGGCGAAGAGGATGTTGCAGGTAAATCAGCTTACTTTTATATATGGCAAATTTATAAATGTTAATTTAATTTTGTTGTAGTCGAATTTACGCTTGCTGATTCAGATAGCGCCATGAACGTCTTACAGCCCGCCTTGGAGGAGAAGCCACATGTGCCATTTGTGCCCGGCCAGAATCTCAATCCCAATGGCGGCAGTCGTTTCTATGAGCTGATGCGTGGCCGTCGCAGTGTGCGCGCCTTTAATGCGAGCCTTAAACCACCTATAGACGTCCTGGAAGATTGCATACGCGCCGCCGGCACGGCACCAAGCGGAGCTCACACCGAACCCTGGACATTTTGTGTGGTGGAACAGCTGGCAATTAAGCAGGCCGTGCGCGAGATTGTTGAGCACGAGGAGTATATCAACTACAGTACCCGCATGCATGCACAGTGGGTAACGGATCTGCGACCGTTAAAAACGAATGCGTTCAAACCCTATCTCACGGATGCGCCGTATCTTATTCTAATCTTTAAACAAACACACGGCACAACCGCGGATGGACGCAAAAAGATGCACTACTATAATGAAATCTCAACGTCAATTGCTGCTGGCGTATTATTGTGTGCTTTACAAGCGGCCGGATTGTGTTCTCTGGTCACCACGCCCCTTAATTGTGGACCTGCTTTGAGGCGTTTGCTCGAGCGGCCGGCGAACGAGAAATTACTAATTTTGCTTGCTGTTGGCTTTGCGGCGGAAGATTGCAGCGTACCAGACCTAGAACGCAAAGAGCTTCAAGACATTATGGTTAAATATTAGTTTTTTTATGGCAAAACAAGCACATTAAAGAAATTTGAACACCAAGTTGAACTTGATTTAAATTGTAGGTTAAAATGGCGCATAACCAACTGTTAATTGATCAACTCTGTGTTCACTTGTCAACTTATGACAGCATTTTTGTATTGCATGAACACTTGGCCTAGTGAAATAAAACTATTGTTTTCTTTCTATCTAATACACAGAACGGAAGTTCAGTTCGGTAATTTATCTTATTTTTAATTGTAACCAACACAAAATCGCTCAGTTGCGTACCAACCTCAATGATTATTATGGTGGGGTGTCGATTAACATTCACGACGTATAGAAGTCGATAACTGGGCTAGTGTTACTACTAAATGTCAGCTGTTTTGTGATTTACTGTGAATGGTACCCGATAGGCAAGTCTTTTCCATCGATAAAGGTATGTTAATGATTTTGAATTCATTTATTTAATATCAAAGCTAGGCATTAATATGCGCCTCAATTTTGTTTAGGGGATTTACAGTAATTTTTTTTTATCGTTTGCCTATGTTATAGTACTCATTTAAAATTCGATCGTGCCTGGTTGGTGGAATTTATCATCGATATATGATTAGCGTTTTCACATATCGATTACAGCGCATACCAGTTCATTTTATAAATAACTTCAATGTGTTCGGTCGCGCTGTCGGGAATTAATCGAAATTACCAAAGAGCTCTATGTGTTAATAAGTAAATATTTAACAATTTGCGTTCAATTACATGCAGATGCAGTGGTTCAAAAACAATGAGGGCAGACAAATATTTAATAAATAAGTATAAACGTGTGCTTTATTGTCGATGCAACAGCAAATAAGTGGCAAAGAATGAGAGCGCAAAGCAGATGGCAAAGAGCGTCGCGCCGCATTGGTGTTGGTTTCCTGTGCGTGTGTGTGTATGTGAAGTAGAAAGCGGCGGTAAAAAACTTGAAAAATCCACGCGCAATATACATACATATGTAAAAAGTAAATATATGATTCTCAATTCCGCCAAAATCGATTTCGTCGTCAATTGGAATTGAAAATAAGTCAAGCTTATTGCACTGAAGAATCTGCCAGTCAAAACAAAACAAACGTGAAACGTAGCCGAAAAACGCCTGCATGTGTGTATGTGTATTTGAGCGTAATAAGAAAGACACAGCACAAAAAAGGCAAATGAAAATAGTGCATACGAAGAGCAGGCGCAAAACGCAATTGATGAAATTTGTGATTATCACAAATTTGTATTAACAAATGGAATAATATATATGTATAAACCAGGGTGTTAAAACTAAAACCAATATATTCAATATATATATTTATATATATATAAACATATACACATGCAAAAAATATAAAATATAATTCGGCATCCACAAATTTCAAAACGCGAGTGCTGGAAATTGTTATTGCTGGCATATTTTTGCGCCCGTTTGTTCTGAGGTGAGTTGGTGTTCTTTCAGTTTTTTTCAGTCGGTGCTGTGTGTCCAAACTGTACTAGAGATGTGTGCGTGACGTATCCGTGAATGCTTATAAACGAATACAAATGTGACAAGCTAATAAAAATAAATATTCTTGCATATTTTTATAAAATAGTAGTGTTTGATTTTACAATTATAAAAATCCAAGAAAAAAACATTTCTCAGTTTTTTAATAGATAATCTATCGAAATTCCAGCTCTCAGTCCAGTTCGTGCTTTAAACTTGAGTCGACACGCGCCCATCTCTAGTCCAAACTGTACCATATTGTTGTTGACTGGCTAGCACGCATGAGAGAAAAAGAGCGCGCATTACAATTTTCGCATACACTCTTTGCAGCTCTCGCTCTCTTTCCTTCTCTATCGGCAAACAATGCGACGTGATAATCAGCTGGTGCAAATCGCCCTGAATTTTGAATATTGCAATTAACAACTCCAATTTGTAAAGCGTAATTCGCCGTAGATATTCCACCTCAATGAAAATGAGTCGCCTACAGAAACAACATCAGTGCGAAATTGTAAGCAGCAGCAGTAGCGGCGCAAAGAGCAGACGCAAGCAGGCGATGCCGCCGCCTTCAGAAGAGGACATGGAAGCAATGTTGCGGCCTGCACAGCTCGTCAATGGACACACGACCAACGGGAAGACTACCAAACGCCGCAGACAGAGCAACGACGAGCCCTTCCAGCACCTGACAAATGGAGCGGCAAGTAAAAATGCCAAACTGAGGCATCAACAAAATGCCGCGGAGACGACTAGCGGCAGTTCGGGATCCAACAGTTTGCAGCGGCACAACAACAACAGCAAGGCTGTTAACCACAACAACAATAATAATAATAACAACAACAACAACAGTAAGAAGCAGAACAACAATGTTAGTAGTGCGAACGTACGGCAATACAGCAACAACAATAAAAACAATAAGAAAAAGAAGCAGAGCGTAAATAGCAACATGGCAACAACACCAATAGAATATAGTTACCGTAATAACATATCTACTATACCAACGCCGCCCTCACCCGGCTCGCCGGCCTCTCCGCTGCCCCCGCCCCAAAACGTTGCGGATATTGTTTGTATTTCGGACGCGGAGAGCGAGAATGAATGCGTCGAATATTATGATCAAGAAACGGAGGACAGCGACTTGGAAATCGATGAATCACCCACCACCAGCAACGGCAGGCAACCCAACAACAATGCGGCAGCGGCAGCAGCAGCCGCTGCAGCAGCGGCAGCAGCATCAGCAGCTACAACGCCCGCAACATACACCATGCCCACTAGCAACAGCACGCCATTGGATCTCGAGAATGAGGCGCATCAACGGGACTTGGAGAACGTGACCGACCTGCGTTCGTACGGTGAGTGAAAGATTTATCTGTCTAGACTTGTATCTGCGATTGATTTGGGGGAAGTTGAGTGTTCGTATCGACCTCGCCTAGCAATCCTTTCAAAGTGGGGCACATGCATTCAACCTTGACACACTTGCGCACACACACACACAAACAGGGACAAACGTACATGTGCATGCTTTTATTTGGGTATTTGTTGTGTTCGCCCGCTGCAATTCACCCCAAAAACTTAACTCACCACGCCAGCAACAACATGACGTTGACTATTTGCATATGCAAGAATGTATGCGTAACAATTGATTTACTTGAACTTGACAATGTAACTGGCCCAGCAACAACTAAATATATACCCACACATACATACCTACATACATATGTAAAAACATGTTAGCCTTTGCGACTAATTGGCAATTTGCTATTTACCATTGAACATTAGTAAAATAACTTGACACGACGTCACAAGTCGGAGAATTTGTTCTCAAACTCCCCCTTTTGTGCGCTGCATTTTGTTATCGTGCGTGCTGCAGAGAGAAGATCGTGGACAAGCTCTCATTGGCGCGACAGAGAGCGAACACACTCAATAACGGTGCTTGAGTGTGTTCGTGTGCGTGCGTATGTATGCGATCATGCAGACAGCTGTGCGCTTCTGTCGTGTACAGCACCGCACCCGATTTGACAAACTTCTAAAAGATTAACTTTTTTAACACCGTTGACAGCCTTTTTAGATGGATCTATTAGATAAGCATGTAAATAACATGAGCGTTTTTCAGATTTTATATTGAGAGCATTTTATATTAAATCCCAGACACCTAATTGGTGGGTTTCTTCTTATGTGAGTGCGCAGCTGTTTATCATATTTTCGGAATACTTTTTTCCCATTTTGCGCGTTCGTTAAACTTTGGCTAGTCGAAAAAAATAAATGGAAAAAATTCGCATTGTGGTTCAAAAATTTAAAAGCCTGCACACACATACATATGCACCTATGTATGTGTGGATATGTATGTATATACAGATATCGCTAATCAAGGCCAAAAATTGCTTGTTAAATGTTTTGCGGTTTAATATATAAAATGTGTAAAAAAAAAATGTATTACATTTACTGATGAAAAGCGTGAGTATTGTTAAATGTGCAATTTTGATGGTCATTTTGATAGTAATTGCTGACAATTCTAAACAACAAAAAAACAAGTTTTCTTGCGCTGAAATAGTTGGTGTTGGAAAAGGTTTTTTTTATTTTTTGAGCAATTGCAATATTTCTGTTTTGTTTAACAACTCAAATGTTGTTATGGTATGCAGGTAATTGTTGGAACACAGGGAAGATAATTCGAATCTTAGTGCTTTTTTTCTCAAATTTCCAAGTCAGTTTGTTGGATCAATAATTTTGCTAGCCATCCAAAAGTATATTTTGCTTGAAAACATTTTATTTAATGTGATCCGCCGCCACCCACCGAAATTGGAGAAAATATTAACGGTCGCTACTCAGTTCGTTGCACTTTTCACGTAAAATTGGAACTTGTATTTGCAAAATATGTAACTGGTTTAGTGCAACAACAACAGTAGCAATTAGCAAGGTAGTTTCATTAACCTTTTTTTGGTTTGTGTCAATGTGCTGAGAACATTTCGCAACAAGTTGAAATTTTGATTCACAGAGGTGAAAGAGCTGATTGCACGTTTCTTTTCTTCGTCTAAAACATGTATTTAAATACTTCCAATGAAATGACTAACAAAAAAACTGGCGCGCGTAGAAAAAGAAAACGAAAAAAGGCCACAGGTTCAAGGACAAATGTCCCGCAATGGCATTCAACTCGCTCTCTATCTCTGTTTGTTGCTAGCACTCTCTTCACTGCCCGCCGTAGCCTGCTTGCCAAATGCTACATTCATTTGTCACTCTTCGTAAAAGAGAGAGAGTGGGCGGCTTAGGAGCCGCAAATACAAATTAGTCACTTGGGAAATTTGATTAAATATGCAAAAGTTTGTTTGCACACAATTCACTTATTTTTTAATTTTTTCATGAATAAAGTGCAAATGTCGTCTGGTCGCGTCAGTGTGTAACTGTAAATTGCCAAAATGCGAGACAGGGCCAATGAACCGTTAGGGCTATGGACACCGACACATTGAGTTGAGAGAGTTGGTTAGCAGTCGCCTTTGATTGGCTGCTGTGCGCTCTTTTACTGTTCTTGCACATCCACACGCACACATACTAGACGCTCTCATTGGGTCAGCCACCTGCTGCAATGACGCCTGAAACTCTTTGTTGTTATCCTTATGAAATATTCAAATAAGTAAAATCGCGTGTATATATGTATATGTTTGTGTGTGAAATGTGTATGTTGATAACAGTGGACAAGTGACGGTTCTCTTTTTGCATTGCAATGCATCTACTTTTACGGGTATAGTTGAGCTGCTGATATCAAGTGTCGCACGTGCTGCTCAGCTACTTAATTGAGATAATGCCAATCACATACTTCGGGAACTTAGTGAACAATTAAGTAGTTTTATAGAACCTCTGCCACAGTCTGTGTGTGTATCATGCACTCTTTATCGTCTTTATTGTTGCCTTGTGCTTTATTCTTTCCTTAGTTGAACCGCTTCGTATGCTAATCAATTTGCATTTTAAATTCTCTTTCACAGTCAAATTGTATAGCGATGAGCGCGTGAGCTTAAATGATTTTAAAATAATTCGCGTGCTTGGCACAGGCGGTAAGCATCAATTAACTGAATGGAATGACAGCGGATTTTAATTACCATTTTTTTACTTTTTAAAATATATCTTTCCTCTATAGCCTATGGACGTGTTTTCTTGGTTCGTAAATTGACCAGGCATGATGCAGGCAAATTGTATGCCATGAAGGTACTCAATAAGATAACCGTAGTCCAAAAGCGAAAAACGGCTGAGCATACAAAAACTGAGCGTGTGGTAAGTAAAACGTACAGAAAAGAGAAAATATAAAAGCAAGTACCGAGAACAGCACAAGAAAGCCCTTACAAAGATGCGAAACGTGTTCAAATCAAAGTTTGCTTGCCATTTCATTTTATTATTATTTTTTTTGCTTTGCCTTTAACATGATCAAAAAGCGCAGCTAATTGAAATTAAACCTTCCGATTCTGCACGTACACAAAAAAAAAGAGAGCTGACAAAAAAGTAGCGGCGGCCAAAAACGTAGTAAGAAACCAAACGTGCTCGTGACACATATGCACAAATACACAAGCAGATAAAGCTCTCTCAACTTGTTGCACCGGCAAAAAGCTAACGGATTGCCAAAGATAGTGGGGGAGACAGAATGAGAGAGAGAGAGGGGGAGAGAGAGCGCCAAAAGAGAGCGAGCTGATCTACTACGTATGTACAAACATACATATGCAGGTATTCAATTATACATGTATGCAATCCACGACCGGTTAGCGGCATTGAAAATAGGCAAGCTAATGCAAAACTTGGTTAAATAACTGCAAACAGGTGTAGCTGCCAAGCGAGAGCGGGAGTGAGAGTACAAACAAGATAACAAGGGCATATTTCGGCGGACAAAACACAAATCGTACAGTGCGTTCGTTTGTTGTCTTTGTCACGCACACAAACGCTTACGTACACGCACTTTTAATATGTTTTGTTTTTTTTTTTCAAGGTACATAAACAAAAACGATGACTATGACGCTTGTGCTACTAACCCAGATTGGGAAATAGTTGAGCAGTAGGTGTGTTGGGATGGGGGTATGGGGAATGGAAAGATAGAAGGGCTGTGTGCCGGCTGAAGTAAATGAATTTCCTGCTTGCGTTGCGTTGTCTGCGCCATTCGCCCTGCGTAGTGTACTGATGCTGTTGTTGTTTTTGCCAAAAAAGGAAAGGAATAAAATCGTGAATTGTGAAAGTTGTATATGCAAGACAAGAGATGCTTGACAATTGCCTATGAGAGTAGAAAAAAAAAGAGAAAGATATAGCAAATAATTTCAATAAGAAATTAAATTATACAGATTTGTTCACTTTCACGCTTCCACAAAAAGTAGACCTAATATATTTACATGAACATGTCTGTGATGCATATTCATATGTATGTGTTTATTGAAGAGCCATGGGTCATTTCTGGAATGTTTGGGACATTCATACTGGGGAAATTTCCAAAAACAGCTGTTGTGTACAGTTAGCTCCTCATTCGTATAGCCTAGCAACAACAAAAACGCGCAGAACTAAGCGCGAGTGCCGAGCGAAATTAATAAACAAACAAAGCATAATAAATGGCAAACGTAAAGATAAGACAAAGTAACAGAAGTTATCGGTAACATAATCGATTAGCTTGAGTGTGCCTTGTTATCGACTTGCGACCGTTTCTTTGTTTAGAGACCCTTTAAACATTTAAACAATAAAAAAGAAGCAATAAATAATTAAATAAAATATTAAATATTTCAGGTTCTCGAAGCAGTGCAGCGCAGTCCGTTTCTGGTAGGCCTTCACTATGCCTTTCAGTCATCATCGAAGCTTTATCTAGTGCTGGGTAAAATCTTAATGCTTCATAATTTCCATACGGCCTACTGACTTGGAATTTTTGTTTCTTTTGTAGACTTTGCCAATGGCGGCGAACTATTCACTCATCTTTACCATGCGGAGCATTTTGAGGAGGCACGTGTGCGCGTTTATATAGCTGAGGTGGTGCTGGCGCTGGAACAGCTGCATCAGTTGGGCATTATTTACCGCGACATCAAGCTGGAGAATATACTGCTCGATGGCGACGGTCACATTGTGCTATCTGATTTTGGTTTGTCCAAGATACTTACCGCCGAGAATGAATATCGTGCACACAGCTTCTGCGGCACACTGGAATATATGGCGCCGGAGATAATACGCACTGGGCCGCCGGGTCATGACAGTGCCGTTGATTGGTGGTCGGTGGGTGTGCTGACTTTTGAGCTGCTTACAGGCGCCTCACCATTTGCCACCTCGGATGGCCAGAGTCAGCAATCGGAAATCTCTCGTCGCATACAGAAGGAGCAGCCGTTAATACCATCGTCATTTAGCGCAAACGCCCGAGACTTTGTCCTTAAGATGCTGGAGAAGAATCCGAAGCGTCGACTGGGCGGCAATCATCGCGATGCCAGCGAGATCAAGGAACATCCGTTCTTCAATGGCATTAACTGGCAGGAGCTGCGCGGCAAGCGCCGAAAGGCGCCCTACAAGCCAACTCTCAACGGCGAGGATGACGTACAGAACTTTAGCAACGAGTTCACCGATCAGTTGCCAGAGGATCCCGAATGTGACGCGCCGCCCGCACGCATACAACTGTTTCGCGGCTATACGTATGTGGCGCCGGAGCATTTGGAGCAAATGCGACGGGACAATCTGTGCCAGATTGAGTACTGTAATCCGGATCTGCAGGTAAGCCGCCATACTTGTATCCTTTGTATATTATATTCTACAATAATCTAAACTAATCGAATAGAATATACCCTCACGACCGGATGATCTGGAGCTGGGCACGCGCACTGTGAGAGGCGCCTATGGTACATGCTATTTTGCGGTCGACGCTTCGGATATTGTGTTTATGGCAAAGGTTATTCCACTGTCCAAGTTTCGTGCCTCCGAAGTGGATGCACTTACATCGTGCGCGTTGGACACGCACTGTCACGAAAAGATTGTCAACTATCATGGCACGTTCCGGGACAAGTGTGAGGTGTGGATAATCCAAGAGTATCTATGTGGCGCGGAGCTTGCCAACTATTTGCAAACCACAAGGCTCGATGAGCAGAGTTGCCGCGAGATCTTCCTGCAGCTGGTGCAGGCGGTGCAGCATGTGCACTCCAAGCATTTCATACACGGCGACATCAAGCCCGAGAACATAGTGTTTGTCAGTCGCGACTCTATGGATGTGAAGCTAGTTGACTTTGGCAATGCCTGGTAAGATTAAACACCTATTGCTGAAAACTCTGAATCCCCAAAACTAACACTGGCAAACATATCTCCGCAGTTACAACAGTCGATTCCAGAGCTGGCGGGATAAGCCACGTTATACTCTGGACTATGCGCCGCCGGAGCTGTTAATGGACGCCAACGTGGTTACATATTCGCCCGCCGTGGATGCTTACGGTCTGGGCGCGACGCTCTATACAATGCTGGTCGGACATGCGCCCTATCGCCACTACCAGGGTGACTGTGATCATAGTCCCGAGGTGCATCATAATCTGCGTAGACGCATCAAGAAGGAGTCGTTCAATCAGCGCTCCAAGCGCTGGCTGAGCGCGAGCACGCAGTTCCAGCAGTTGGTCAGCTGGTGCCTGCAGAGGGATCCGGCCAAACGGCCCCAATTGAGCGATATTCTGAACAGCGATTGGCTGCAACAGAATATCGATCCCGATGTTGACATAATACCAACTCCCGCGCAGGTTGTGGTCGATCTGAGTGAAGACACCATGGAGCACCCGGCTGAGCTGACCATCCGGCAGGAGCATCAAAAGCAGCTGCTACGCGCAATCGAACAAAAGGCGGAAGCTGGCATTGAGTTGATGGCAGCAGAGGAGCTGCCAGCGGAGGTGGCGACCAACGAGGACGATGGATTTGTTGTACAGGGCGTCTTTGATCCGGACTTTGAAGCACTCACCGATTTCCTTGGCTTCGATGAACTTGCGCCACCGCTGCGGCTGCCCTCTGAGTATTACACCGAGCTGCCGCTCCCACCCCCAATTGAGTGCAATGTTACTAATAATCCAGAGCCCCCAGCCCTTATGCTGCCACCTGTTGTGCGTCCGGTACGAGCTCCACAGCAAATTGCCTCTCCGATAGAAGCTGACAAACGTCCGCGCACTCGTCAACAGCGCCGCACCGAACTGCGCCAAACAGCTGGAACGCCGCCAGAGCAGGAGGATTCAAAGGCCGGTCTGTATTTGCTGATGCAGCAGCTGCCACCTCTGGTGTTACCGGTGGTCAAGCCACGTCCATTACGTGCAAGTAGACGGTCGCCGCGTCCACTCGATGATCTTTGTGGCTTCGCCAAGACGAAGGGCATGTGGCAGAAATCACGTGCCAGCTGGCGTCACTTCTGTCTGCTGCTCAATGGTGTCCAACAGGTGCTCAAGCATCGCTTCAAGAAGGAGCGACGCGTCTATTGCGGTCCCGCCATTAAATCCGAGCGCATGGACGAGGCCTACGAGAAGCCATTGATATTCCCGCGCCCACGGCCGCCGGCACAGCGCAAAGCGAAGCGACAGGTCAAGGTGCCACGCCCACCCACACGGGTACAGCCCGAGCGAGCGCGTGCTCTACGCCAGCGCTATGTCTTCGAATGACAGCCGCTTGTTAAGCAAGACACGACGACGGTCGCCGCAGCAGCAGCGTCTGTCATCGAGGATGATGAGAAGCGGCTGCTGCAGGCGCTGCTGGCGACGACTGACAGTGGACGGTGGGCGGGACGGCAGATGCAGCATCGCAGCTGACGGCAAATCAGCGAAATCACTTTGACTTGGACAAGGAAAACGCTTGACGGACGACGAATACAAGGACGCAACCAGACAGCAACAATTTACTAAACAGACACACACACACAAATGAACACAAACACCACACACACATGCATTTGCATGTATAGATGATGTTGAAAATGGGCCTAACGGATCATTGAGCATCACCAAAGATCCTGTCAGTAGAGATTTAGAAGTTGTTATTGTGTAAAGTTAACGTTTAAGTTGAATTTGACTTTGATTAATTATTGGGATAACTTACTCCGCACACCCCACACACAACACACAACATAAAAAACATTTTTGTTGCTGTTGAATTAGTTAATTGTTTTAAATAGCGTAATGTAAAAAGTCAAACAAAAAGCAAAAAAAAAAACCGAAAAAACCTATAATCAAACCGGTGGCAAATGTAAATGGGGTTTTTGTACATTTTTTCGAAAAGATTGCATATAACAAAAAAAAAGGCATACAATTTTGAAAATTAGTTAAGTGCAAAGATAGTTAAGATAATTAACGAATGAAATTTAAACACATACATATTAATAGTCTTATGCATAACATACACACATAAAAATATATATACATATATATATATATAATAATAATAATACGCTTTAAGTTGTGCTCTATGTTAAGTTTATAAATAATTGTTAGGCAGAATGCATCCACAAAATCAAGTGTAACATTATTTAAAGCTGAATTGTTTTTGAAATTAACTTTCACATATTTCCATCAAATATTGTTTTTATTTTCTCAATGCTAGAAATATGCATTGAATTTTCAGTTTTTTGAGTACAATTCAATTATGTCAAATCTCCTACTTATGATTGCCTATCCAAGCATTGCTGTAAACTTAAATTTAAATTAACCTATTGTTAACTTATGTTTTCTTTTATTTGTTTTTACATTTTGTTTTGTTAGCTAAGAGAGAAGAATTGAAATTTCCTCAAAACCCAAACATAAAACATTTAAGAGCGTTTATCATCTGTATGAAATAAAATGAAATAAATTTTAAATGCAAAATTATTAAAAAAAAGAAAAAACAAACATTTTTATATTATTTTTTCTTTACACCTCTGACACAAACAACAAACACAGACACATATCTGCATTTTAAAAAAATAATAAAAAAGGCGTTTGAGAAGGTGAAGAAGTAGAGCTCATGGTCCCAAAATTGTTTAGTGTAAAGCGATTAACATTTAATAGTATATTAAAGTTGCCTTTTAACAAGTTGCCTTAGAAAACAAACAAACAAAGCAAAACAAAATATGAAAATGTTAAACCAAAACTCACAAAAAAGAAAAACACACCAGAAATATTATGAATTACCACTAAGACGAAGCCAAAATACAAAATGCTGGGTAACAATTATGAGCCAAGCATTAAATATGATTAATATATGAAAGAGAGTTTTTACAACCGAAGCAATAGTTTCTAAGGTTCCAATATTATATACATGCATATACATATATATCGAAATACCTATGTTTAAGCAACGTGAACGAACACACAACAAATGAGGGGACGCAGAAAACTAGTTACAAGTTAAGATTAACAATCAAATCGGATTAGCATACGATATAATTTATACATATGTATGTACATGAAGTACACACATGGCGCCCAAGGGAATTACGAGTAGTTTAGAGTTCGGGCGTAGTTTTTAGCTGTACAAATTACAAAACAACAAACAAGAGTTCACATTTATTTGCTAGCCTTAAGTCACCAAAGTATGTATATAAAGTTTAAATAAAAAATTTCAAACAAGTAAAAACTTTGCAGTCGGGTGTAACCGACAGCGCAGTACTCGTTCACAGTGTAATAAAACATACAGCCAGGCATTATTTGTGCAAGGCAGAATTAATCTCTAATTAATTATGAAAAATACAATCCATTAAAAAAAGAAAATCGCAATTCTAAATTTTGAAAAAAAACATCTTTTTGGATTTGAGGGGAGGGTACATGCCTTTTTCCAAAAAATTTTATTTTCAAAAATTCATATATTTTAAATGCAGAACTAATCTGGATGACAAAACATGACCAAAATGCTTTCAAACATGAAAATCGGTTCAGTTTTGACAAAGTTATGGAAGTTTGAAATATGGGAGCTATGGATCTGAGAGCTTTACTTGTCAAAATTTTTGCCAATTTT
>SCDS01000655.1:27123-41677 GCA_004149465.1 Drosophila nigromelanica
ATTTTCAAAAATGCATATATTTTAAATGCAGAACTAATCTAGATGACAAAACATGACCAAAATGCCATCAAACATGAAAATCGGTTCAGTTTTGACAAAACTATGGAAGTTTGAAATATGGGAGCTATGGATCCGAGAACTTCACAGCTCAAAATTGCGTGGGTGAAATTTTTGTAGCGATCTCAAAAAGAGGTGACCAGTTACCTACCTTTCAAATTTAACTCTGTAACTCTAGCTTAAAAACTGTAAGAGATATAGGCATATCTGAACGGGAACGTTAGGGGGCATTGTAGTGGGCGTGGCCGGGAAAAAGGTGCAATCTGTGTGGGAGGTCACCAGCTATCTACATACCATACCACACCATACTAGATGGCTGTATCTTTAAAATTGTGGGAAATATTTACCTTTCATCGATTTGCGTTTTGAGGTGTATTGACATGTTATCGAATTGCCAGCCTCCCAGTGAGCGTGGCACACAAATCTTAACACTTTGTCTGAAGAGGATAACTACAAGTATATATCCAAAGCTTCCTGTCCCGGGGATTCCGACTTTTCTGGTCTGCTTGATGTTGGCGGTGTGCTTAAGCTTGTAGTGCGATTACCTTCAGATTACCGAGCGGGCTGTAGAGGGTGACTATTGCTGCCTGGACCCAAGGATGCTGTATCGGGTGATGCTCCACGTATGAGATTCCTGTTCCAGCTGTGATGGTTTGCCGTAATGAATCATACTCATGAATATTGAAGTGGGTTCGTTGATTAAACTGGGTTTCCACTACGTGGAGCACATCGATGTTGTTGGTCTACTCTTGCACAGACCATTAGCATTCCATTTGGTCAGTTTTAGTTTTAATTGCATTCGTTTAGTGCAGACATGAAGTTGATAAACATCTGAACTGTATTGTAAGTTGTAAGACTGTTTGCTGGATTGAGGATTCTACCTTTTTCATAATTGATGATCATGATTAATGAGTTGTGAATGAATGCCTTGGGAATTAATATGTGAAATTTGCTGGGTGGCGACGTTGTTATTTATATATATTATTTAACTGTTTGTATTATTTATTTACACAATTCAAAACACAACTTGATTTCTATATGTCGCGGCAGTTACGCCGCTATTTCCTTTCCCCTGCTAATGCTTTCGCTTCTTGCCCACTTTTGGCTTGGCCCCGACCGCTTTTGCTTTGCCTCCGCCAAACTTTTTGCTTGTATAGTTTTTACTATTCGAGCGTCGCTTCTCCTCCCATTTCAGTTGCTTGTCGGAGGATTTGTCCTTGTTGAAGACTGCATTGCTGGTGCCCTGGCCCTTGGTTTTGCCCGTTTCCTCCAGCAAGGCGGAGAAATCATCGGCAGCAGCAAACAGTGAACTCATATCTAAGAATGTTTAATAAATTGAAATAAGCAATATATATTACAAAACATTACGCATACGCACCGTTGCTGTGTTTCAGTTTCTGGGCAAAACCGCGCTCATTCAAGGTGGCATCTTTGCGTGATTTCTTTGTTTTAGGCGGCGCATCACCATCATCATCTTCGTCATCCTCGTCGGGACTCTCCGGCGCCTCGCTATCGTCATCATCCATGGATATGGAACCTGCATCGTCGTCATCGTCATCGTCATCCAATGGTTCCAAATCTATTGAGCCCGTCTCATCATCAGACTGATCCTCTGGCTCTGCGCCTGATAAATCATCCGCCTCATCATCTTCAGCCTCATCGTCCCAATCATCGTCCATGTCTTCCATATCAACATCTTCTGCTTCCTTCTTCTTCTTTTGCTTCTTTTTGGCCTTGTCCGCCTGCAGTTCACCGCCCAGCTCTTCCAGGTAGTTCAACTCGTCTTCGTCCTCCTCCGCATCGTCACCTTGCTTCAGCTTCTTGCCAAAGAAGTCATCCAAGTAAGATTCAAACTCCTCGTCATCCACTTCGCCCTCTTTCAGGTCATCATCAGCAGCAGTTTCCTGCTGCTGTTCCTCCACTTTCGGCTGCTTCTTGGTCTGCTCCACTAGCTCGGCCTGTTTGCGCTTCTGCTCCAGATAATTGAATATGAACATTTCATCCTCAGTGCAGGTGATCTTGGTCAGCGATCGAACTGGCTTGCCCCGTGCTCCGAACGCCGTGTAGCGTTTGTGCGCAGCGCTGGCGGCGCCTTCCAGTGCCTGATGATGTTCCAGTTTCTTGGGATTCTTGAAGGCGAATCGCTCCAGGAAATGCGGCAGTCCAAAGTCGCGCAACGGATCTCCATAGTAGTCAATGCGTTGCTCTAAACGGAGGAGTGGGAGAGAGATCATGAGTTTAATGCTCAGACAAGGTGATCTTAGAAGCTACTCACCCAACAATATCTGCTCGGCAAAGACCTGCACCGTGGGATGATAATGCTGGCGCAGCAGCAACAGTTCGTTGCGCAGCGCGTAGCCGGCGCCCGCGTAGGCGGGCACCCGATGATACGGATCGTATTTGCAGGCATCAATGTCGCGCACCTTGGACTCGCCGGTGGTCGCCAGGTTGATATGATGCCAGGAGCTGCCGCTAGGCTTCTTTTCCTCCTTCACAGCAGTCGCCTGCTTCTGCTCCCGCTTCTGTTCTTCATCTGCATCCTTGTACACCTCCTCAGTATCACTGCCGAATTTGTCCAAATCCTCAGCTGCAGCAGCTGGTATCAATTGCTTGGCACTGGCGGCCATCGCTGTGTCCCCAATGCCAGCGATGAGCTCGCGACGCATTCGCAGCAGCTTGTGCAGGACAATCAGACAGCCGGCGGCCATGTTGGGCGGCGCATAGAGCGCCAGCTGGAGCAGCCGCTTCACAAAGGCCTGGGCCCGTGGCACGTGCTTGTCGATGTGCACGGCGCGATGCACAATGTGCAGCAACTGGGCCGCCGTCTTGCCGCCAATATTGATCAGGTTCAGGTCGAGCAATTTGATGTACAGCGCATTGTAGAATCGATCCGATTTCTCGGTCTTCACTGTGATCAGCTGCAGCAGCAGACCCAGCGTCTGTACCGAGACACGTATATCGGCCAAGTGTACCAGACGATAGATCGTGTCCTGCATCTCCTTGGTCAAGATCTCTGTGCTGCCCTTGGGCGGCTGCGCCTCCGTGATGGCCTTCTGCAGGCAGCGCAGAATCGCTTGCATTGTGCGATTGTTGACGGCGCCCTTCTGCACCAGCACCTTGAACAGGGCAAAGCAGATGTTGACCAGCTTGGTGCACACCTCGGACCGACCGGAGGGCGCTATGCTCGAGAGGAAACACAGCGCAAAGTGCTGGGCACGCTCGGAGATGTTGTTGCGGAATAGCAGCTTCTCGGCCTCGGCAACAATGACGCCGCACATGTTGGGATGGCGATGGGCCACCTCGCTGAGATGATGCAGCGCCTTGGACGCAATTTTGGCAATGGGATCGCCCAGCTTATTGATAAGCATGGTGAGCAGCATTTGCTCCTTCTCGGGCGCATAGGCCAGCAGCTTCGAGGCGGATACAATGGCGGCCGTCTTGTTGTGCTCCTGGCCCGTTTGCAGGCCCTGCATCAGGTTCTTCAGATACTCGTGGTACTGATCCTTTAGCTCGTTCTCAAAGTACCAGTAGGCGTAGATGCGACGTATTTGCTCCTTCTGTAGTTCCTGCTTCTTCAGCTTCTTCCAGTCGGCGCCGCGCGTGTGGATGGCCCACAGTTTGCGCTGTGGCGGCAGCAGCACCTCCTGCCAGAGATCCGTCAGCACAGCGATGACATCGTTGCTGCTCTTGTTCGAAATCTTGCAGAAGCCAATCAGATTGGACAGCGCATCCAGGTTGCCAAGCGGATTGCTGGTCACCAGCAGAGCGCCCGCATTGGCGCGATCCTTGGCCGTGCCCTTGTGCAGAGCCGTTTGCAGCCAGCGTGCGTCCGTGGGATTGCCTGGTCAGGTAATGAATGCTTTGTTAGCACGTTGAGAGTTTTGTTATTAAAATAATGAAAAACTCACGTTTATTGTATGTTGTCTTCTCCGCTTCGAAGGCAGCTTTGCACAGGTTGAACAGCTCCAGCTGCTCGTTTTCCTTCATATCCAGCACTTCATCGCTGCTGGGGTAATCCGTGTGCTGTACATAGTGCAAGGATACGATTATTATTAAAAATTTTATTATTTCAGAGAGTCTCACAACAGACATTTTTAGAGACACAGCAATTGAAGGGGTGGTTTTTGTGAACTGGGCCCCTATGGGAACAAGTGACGATCTACATTCCTTATGAAGGAGAGCTGGAATTACTGATCTGTGATGGAGTTACAAATTCTCTGCATAGATACGTCCTCCTACTCCAAATAATTGCTAGAAAATCAACCTCTCTACAGAGTCAACACTCTGTGCCGGAAAGATTTTTGGTCTTTCTACCTACGTGTGAGCTGAGCAGCTTTTTAGCTTATCGTAACTCAGGTCTCGCTCCCTCTCCTTCCATATAAATAAAAATGTTCAGGTCAGACCCTAACTAGCCCGTCCACAACTTCGTTTCAGTTCAACAATCTGAAGAATTCCTTAACTGGGTGCAAACTTACCACCTGATACCATTTCTTTTGGGCATCGTTATCCTCTGCGTGAAATTGTTGCTTGTTGCGCCTTTTGGGTGCATTCTCTGCAGCTTCGTTTTCACTCTCCGTCTCCGTTTCCTGCTCCTTCTCGGCGCCATCCTCATCGAACTTTATGCGCTGTGGCTTCTTCTGGTTCTGGGTTCCGTTTCCATTGAAGTGCAACTGGTTATTTTTTTTTGCTGGCTCCGTTTTGGGCTTCTTACTGAACTGCACTTCCTCTGCATCGCCATCGTCTCCGAATTTGATTCTTTGCGGTTTTTTCACCTGTGCACTGCCACTTCGAACAGTTTTTCCATTTTGAGGCTTATTTGTAGGCGCTTTTTTGTTGTGCTTCTGCTTATTAGGCTTTTCCAGGGCTTCGCCATCATCATTAAATACAATCTTTTTGTTTTTCAATGGTCCATTGATTTGTACGCCCGAGGCGATAGCTGCCGGCATGTTTTTATTGTATTTTAAGCAACTTTTGGCATTTAATAAATCGCAGACACAAAAATTAAAACCACTGCACGTGTGTCTAAAAGCAACTGGCATTCACAACGAATCGGCTACACTTTTGACGAAATTTGAAATCGCATGAACGCAAAATTAAGCCAACATATCGATGTGGTACAATTACTATCGATAGCATATTTATGGCACTGGAATGCTGTGCAGTAACATAATCAGTATATTTTTGCATTCAAGATGCGGCCACACTTCCGTCCAGTATTGGTACAACATCAACACACGTAGAGAGAGCGGTCGCGTCGCACGGGCAAAATCTAGCAACATTTTTTTGTTCAAATTATAATTAAGCCTCGCGCTTTGTTTTTGTTGTTTGCTGCCGTTGAACAACAAGCCGTAAACGTGACTCGAATAAAGTCGACGCAACAACAGCAATAGCTGTAGCTGTGGCTACGTTTTTCTTTATTTGTTTTCGCTATCTTTACTTTGTGCTGTCTTTCGTGCGCGCATTTCCATGAAAAACGTTAATTTTTGTTTAATTTATGCGAAATTACACACAGCGAATGTGAGGAATATGTAACAAAATAAACGCAAGCAACAACAACAACAACAACAACCGTCAGCGAAGGGGTAAAAACTGTAGACAATTTGTGCAAAAAACTGTGACGACAGCAGCAGCGGCAGCGGGGCACGGAAAACGGTCTGTTGAAAGAGCATTGTGCATTAGTGTCTGTGTGTGTGTGTGTGTTTGGGGGCAGCTAAATTAATATTAAGCGTTGCCTCCTCTCGTCTCCCCCTGCTCGTCATCCGCCTTAATTCGCCTCGATTATGACGACGCTGATGGCCAATTTCCATGTACGTTGGCGCTTCCAGAGCCAGCTGCTTTTTCTGCAAGTGTAAACAAAGCAGCACACATACACACACATACGCACACACAGATAAACGCAGAGACGTCGACGTCCTTCACCTTGCGCCTGCTGCTGCTGCCGCCGTCCAAGCTGTGCTCACATATTGGGTTTCAGTTTCATCTTCACAACCTGTTCACCAGCCAGACAGGAAGTTTCGCAAAGTGCAGCAGCCGACAACAAAAACAACAACAACAACGAAGAAGACAGCAACAACTATAACAATAACGACAACGGAAGCGTCAACGCTTCGCTGCGCCTCTGCCCGTGACTTTATTCGGCCAGCAGCGGCGGCTGCAGCTGTTCCCAAAAGCAGAAAACCATTCGCCAGAAGCTCGCTTGGGTAAATATCCTTTTTACACCCTGTACCAATTGAATGAAATGGGCATAATGGTTTTGTGCAAATGAATAATAGGCAGAAGAAGGCATATCCAATACCATAAAATATATATTTTTCTTAAGTTTCCCTAACTACATATGCAGTTAAATAATATTTCAGTTTTTATATATGTACATGCTTTAAGTTTAAAAATTTCAAAATGTTCATAGTGCAAGGGGGTTGAAATTTTAGGTTCAGCGTATCGTCGAGTCGAGCACTCCCGATTAAAGCAATCTTGTTTGGTGTTCTCTTCCTCAATCTTCTGGGAATAAACACAACTGTGCGGATTATTCAGGCCTTTGTTATTGCAACTGCTATCATTTTGGGTGGTTGGTTAAGATTCATTGAACAATCTGATGACGGTGTCCGAAAAATAAAAACTTTTCTGCTCCAAAAAGTGATTCAAATGCAAGAGACTCTAACAATGATTAGTTTATCTGCATAATCGGGGTGTTGAAGACATATGGAAGAACAGAAAAACTGGGTCTTAGCGATTGTTCTTATAAAATGCTATATTATATGATATTTTGTTAGAAGCAGAGAAACGCATACAATACAGTTTTGTTAGGATATCTTTAATTTCAGAAAAGTTTTCTATACATAAACGTATGACAGCTACATAAAATGCCAAATAAAATACTTCATCGTATTGATGATGTTATTAGAAATATCAAATCTCTAACATAAATAGTCAGAGACACCCCTTCTATGAGTTACACATTTCACAACAAAAATTTATAAAAGTTATGCCCATTTTTTTTTATCTGGATAATATCAATATTTGTAGTCTCCACGTTTGTCGAGCGACATCTGTTGTCCAACGTCCGCTTTGCAACACTAATTGTTTCCGTCTGAATAATTGCTCAATCGTCTTTGTCCGCTAAGCAGTTAGTTGGTTCAGGTTTTTTGCACAGCTTATCGCTGGAATTAATTTTGACTCAAGCTTTAAAAATACGATCTGTACTCATTTGTTAGAAGCAACAAAAACACACGTCTCACTGCACCACCTTCGTCTCTTATCGCTAACAATTGCAACTTTAGCACGCGCCAAGAATTCCTTTCGAACTCGTTGAAGTTTGACGTCATTAGTGCGTTCTGGCTATTGATGTTGCAGCTGCGCACTTTGCAATTCGATTGGTCGCTCACGCGCTCTCTCGCTCTTTTCCTCTCACATACCCACGCACACATGCACAGGCGCTGCTTGGCCCAGTTGCATGAAGCAGTCGCAGCGCAGTCGCTGCGTTGTCACTGGGGACAGCTGACGTAATGCGGCTATTGATAATAAGTAAAGCAGCGACGCGTCGGCAATTTTAATTTTATGGTGCCCCTAAACGGTCATATGGCACTTTCGCTGAGTACTTTTAGACAATTATGTCTCGACTATTCGGGTTCAAGTTCGCAGCGGCGTTGCAACAAGTTTGAAACCGAGTCGCAACCCCCTTCCATGTTCGAACTAAAACCTAAACGCAATTCATAGTTTTTACCAAGAAAAATGTACAACAACTGCGACGTGAGCGGCATTCAAATTAAATTTTCATTTCCAAATTGCCGTGAGCGTGGGAAGTCCCCGTGTCAGCTTCAGGCAAGTAGCTAACAAACTTTGATAAATGTAGTGTGTTGCAGATAAACAAAACAAAACAAATTGTGAAATAACACATTTTAAAATCCACTGCGACGATACTAATATAAAGTGGAAGATTAAAATAAATGTAACATTGGAAATAACATAAAAAAGATATTCCACAAACACAAAAATAAATGACAGAACCAGGTGATCACCTAAGTGTTAAGCTCAGAGAGCAATCCACCGCACCCGAGTATCTCTTTTTTTCACCACAGTCAGGTTTAAGCTAGCTAATTATTTACTTATAATTACTTATTATTACTTATACTTATAATACTTATAAAAGAGTTAGACAGACAAAACTCAGAAACAAACAAAAATCTAAAACCAAAAAAAAGCTATACGAATTAATAAAAATTCTTATATTTCAAATAAATCATAATTGATCAAGGAACCTTAGAAGCTTATGTAAATATTTTATAGATTTTCGTAAAAAATTGTTCATCATCTAATTGGTGTTTATGTCTCGTAGCTCACACAATAATGGGTTCACCTGCGGGGGGCGACGGCGGCGCCAGCGAGACGGCCTGGTTGGAGGACTTGCTGCGGGAGGTGCAGCTGGAACAGTTCCTGGAGCGCATACGGGATGATTTGCAGGTGACGCGATTGGCGCACTTCGACTACGTCCTGCCCGACGACTTGGAACGCTGTGGCCTGGGCAAGCCGGCCATCCGGCGCCTGATGGAGGCGGTCCGCAAGAAGAAGGCGCATCAGTGGCGCAAGAATATACTCTCCAAGCTGATTGGCGGCGGCAAGCAGCCCTCGTCCAAGAAGCAGCAGCAGCAGCAACAGCTGCAGCAACAGCATCTGCAGCCGGGTGCCCTGACGTGCCTCATCCACGAGAAGGACATCACGCTGGGCCTGAAGCTGGGCGACGGCTCCTTTGGGGTGGTGCGGCGCGGCGAGTGGAGCGCCTCGCCGGCGGGCCAGGTGCTGCCGGTGGCCGTCAAGGTGCTCAAGTCGGACAATCTGACGCAGCCGGGCATCATCGACGACTTCTTCCGCGAAGTGCAGGCCATGCACGCCCTGGACCACTCGAATCTGGTGCGGCTGTACGGTGTGGTGCTGTCCCAGCCGATGATGATGATCACGGAGCTGGCGGAACGTGGCTCGCTGCTGGACACGCTGCGCAAGCAGTGCCGCCACACATCGCTGACCCACATCTGGAACTGGTCGGTGCAGATTGTCACCGGCATGGCCTACCTGGAGCAGAAGCGCTTTCTCCATCGCGATCTCGCCTGTCGCAACGTGCTGCTGGCCGCCGGCAACAAGATCAAGATCGGCGACTTTGGCCTGATGCGTGCGCTGCCCCAGGAGGACGACTGCTACGTGATGTCCGAGCACAAGAAGGTGCCGTTTCCCTGGTGTGCACCCGAGTCGTTGCGCTTTCGGCAGTTCTCGCACGCCTCGGACACCTGGATGTTTGGCGTGACGCTCTGGGAAATGTTCAGCTTTGGCGAGGATCCCTGGGTGGGTCTGAATGGCTCGCAGATATTGCGCAAGATCGATCGCGAGGGCGAGCGACTGCATCAGCCGGACGCCTGTCCGCCGGATGTGTACGCCATGATGCTGCAGTGCTGGGACAAGACGCCAGCCGAACGACCCACTTTTGCGGCGCTCAAGTGAGTTTTCTTTTTATATTGGGTCTGTGCAATGTCCGTCTGTCCTTCCGTATTTCGCCTCCCAAATTGCAAATAAATAACAATAATAATTAGCACACATTACGACTGTTTTAAGCTGTTATTATACTGTGAACGAGTATTGCGCAGTCGGTTACACCCGACTGCAACGTTCTCACTCGTTTATACCTGAACCCATGAACAATGGGTAAAAAAGGTTAATGCTTTTGTGCAAATCTGTGTAAATGTCAGAAGGAGGCATCTTCGACCTCATAAGGTATATATATTCTTGATCAATACGACTATCTGAAGCTATCCGTCCGTTCGTCGAAATGAACTCAACTATCGGAAGCTACATAAACTAGGAACTGAACTCTTAATGTAGTTTATATATGTTTTTCGATATCTTCACCAGTTTGATGAAAATCGATAAATATCGATATGAAGACATAGTAAAAAATGTTGTTTAGTACGCTCTCGTAAAGCAAGAATATTTCAAATCTATCCAAAATTTAAAAAAATCGAATTCGTATTTTACATTAATTTGGATTCTATTTCAAAGTCTTAAATATTTCATAAAAATCATACGACTAATTTAAAAGTTATTGAACAATTTAGATTCGATAATTTCAGAATGTTGTTGTTGGGTTCAGGGCATTTGCTAGTCGGTCACTTCCAACTAGAGCATTCTTGTTGTATTTTATATTCACTAATCCCTTCCCTTTGCTCTCGCAGGGAGTATCTGGCCAGCATGTCGCCGCCCGTGATGCGCGCCGCGCGGAGCTATCACGACTCCAAGGGACTGCAGCTGGAGGCGGGCGACAGCATTGCCATCATCGATGGCCGCGCGGAGCTGAAGCTGATCAAGGGCCAGAATCAGCGCACCTACGACATTGGCGTCTTTCCACGCGCGCTGCTGGAGCAGCGTCGCCAGGGCGACGTCCAGATGCGCGGCAATGCATCGCACGGTTCTCCCTTTGGCTTCTGCTGGGGCGGTGCCAGCGGTGCGGTGGCCAACGGCGCCGGCGAGGAGCGACAGCGCAAGTGCGCCTCGTTGACGCCTCAGGCGGCGCAGTGTCACGCCAAGGAGCGCAAGTCCACGTCCAGCAAGCAGTTCGCCTACAACAAGCTGATCAACGAGGCGGGCGGACTACAAAGACGCAATGCGGTCAAGCAGAAGGGCGCCACGGGACCGCAGCGACCGCCGCCGCCGCAGCAGCAACAGCAACAGGAGGAGGGCATACTGATTGACATCTCGCCGGAGATGCGACCGACGGCGCTCTTGGCAGCTGGCGACAGCTCCTCGCTGCAGTTGGACAGCTCGTTTTGTCTGCTGGACGCGCCGATTGATGTGCCCACGTTTAGTGAGGCTGCCGCGTATTCCTCGGGCCCCAACACGCCCACCTACTTCAACGAGCAGCCGCAGTTCGACTTCGAGGCGACGACTGCCTCCCCGGCACGCCTGCAGCCGCCGCCGTATCAAATGCCGCCCACCTACTCCAACACAATGGAGTTTGCCCAGCAGCTGCAGCTGCAGAAGCGCGACCGGGATCCGTTTGACACCAGCAGCCTGGACGCAACAGCTGGCTCCAACGGTGCCATGCTCCTCTACTCGAATGCGCCAATGCCCACGCCGGCTGTGGCGCCCGTTTATGGCAGTCCGGCTGTGCGCAAGAATCTCTTTGGCGATGGCCTGGCCAACGGGCATGCCAACAAGGAGAACATACCCGCTCTGGAGTCGGCCGCCATGCAGTACAATCTGAGCAATCTGTCCCTGGATCAGTCGCATCAGTCGCAGCCAGCGTCGGAGAGCGTGCTGCTGGACAAATCCTTCATAGCCGAGCTGGAGAAGGACATGTACAGTGGCAGCAACAAGGCGCAGGAGGATTATCAGCGCAACTCGGCACAGATGTACGCCAGCAAGGAGATTGTCTACAAACAGAATCTGACGCCGCTTAAAAACGCCGCTGGCAATCTCTCGAATCACTCCAGTCCCGTGTCCACAGCCAGTCAGGTCTCGCCCACGCCCAAACAGAACAATGTGGAAACGGCCGCCGCCGCCGCTGTAGCAGCTGCAACAGGCAGCAGCAGCACGCAGAGCGTCGTAAATCGCATCTGGTATGAGCGTGTGGCAGCTCCGCCCTCGGAGTACTATGCGCAGCCGCCGCAGGAGCAGCCGGAGCAGCTGTACCAAAACCAGCAGCAGTTGCAGCACCAGCAGCAGCCGGAAACGTCGCATTCGTTTGTGGCCATTTCCAATCGGGTTGTGGCGCCCAAGAGCAGCGTCTATGCCTCGAATGCCTCGCTTTACGGCAGCGTGGCGGCCACCGCCGGCGGCGATCGCTACGATCCTGTGGCGGCCAGCATGGCCGGCTCTGCTTACTATGGCCAGGTGCCCAATGGCAGCGGGGCCATTTACGATGAGGTCACCCTGGACGACTATCTGCGACCGCATCGTCCGGCACCGCTGGCGCCGCCGCCACTCTCGGCACAGCAGATCCAGCGACGTCTGGACAAGATGCGCCAGCAGCAGCAGCAACAGCTCGAGGGCGCCCATCAACTGTACGCACCAGTGCCCGCGGAGGCGCAGCGCGAACAGGAGAAACTGCAGCAGCTGATGCTGGAGCTGGGCAGCGCCGCTGTGGAGCAGGATGTGCGCAATGCGCTGCGCGCCGCCAGCGGCGATGTGCAGCTGGCCCAGCGCCACTACAAGATCGACCAGCTGACGCGACTGGGCGTCGCCGGCAGACCGCAGTGCGAGCAGGCGCTGCAGCAGACCGGCTGGAGCCTGGAAATGGCCGCGGAACTGCTGCTGCAGACAACCGCTGGCTAGGACAGCTGCAATTAGCAATCGGAGGACAACAGATCGGGCACAATGTATTTTAGCTTGATGTTTAGCTTGATATTCGGATTAGTTAGTATTGTGTGGCCGCTGGCTGTGCGATCGTGTTTTAGTTTTTAGCCTTATTTTTCTATCGCTTAACCAATAAGTCTCGAATCTATGCGAAATACTCGGATGCATGAATTTCAGTAGCAACTAAATTCGAATAGAAAGAAAACAATGTCCAATGACTGTACTATACGTAACCATATACAAGCGTATATTTTAATGGTTTAATTTAAGCAACGATTTGAAATGAATATATTATAATTGTTATTGGAACACTGTATATAATTTAATAATACAAACACGAAAATACGCAATTTCACACAACTACAAACACTACAAACTGCAAGAGCGAGCAAAAGTTCCAATGAATGGCCGCTATTTAGTTAGTTATTAAATCAATAAATTATATGTAATTGTTACAAAATATAATGCGTTTCTTATGTGTCCATAAAGTAAAAGCGGGAAACAATTTGAATATAACGAGCTTTTAGTTGACTCGTTTCTGTAATTCGTTACATGTCCATCGATTGCATATTTCATCGCTGGCAACACTGTTTGGTATTTAATAGTATTTTTGTTTCGCTTGCATGTATATTTTGCTTATCAAGCTACGGGCACACTGCTGAGCTTTGTTTTAGTTGCAATCGAATCGCCGAAGGTAAATAGACGCGTGGTCCGCATGCTGTTTGTTTTCATGTGAAAAAAAAACAAATTGAGTTCGTGTGTGTGTGTGTGTGCTTGTATGTGCAAATGTCGCCTAAATGACGCACACTAAGTGCAAGCGCATATCAATGTGATAAAATATTGTGCAGCACTTGAACGGCAAATAAATAACGAAATCCCAAACGCTGCACTTATAAAAAAAATCAGAAACGCAGTGCAGAAGAAGCAGAGTGCGTGCACTCGGCCTGTGTTCGTTGCTGTGTGTGTGAGCATCGTGTGTGTGTGTGTGTGCGAAATTATGTAAAAACAACAATAGGCACATTTGCCTATTGTTTGGCATGCTTGTTTCTGTTGTTCGGTTCGTTGTTTGCCAGCGTTTAAATTGAAAATTAAAACTAATGGCAAATTCAATTAAAGAGAAGCGCGCGCGCGGCGAAATGTGTTTAATATTTTAATGTATCGACAGTCATAAATAAATTCCAATTGACTCGCGCTCTTCCAATTACAATTACGAAATGCAGCCACGCTCTCAATCTTGCGCTGTCTCACTCTCTCTCGCTCTCTCGTGCGAGGCTGCACCGAATGCCAGTGCACGAAAATTTTCTTGACGTCAGCAGCCGGTTTTATTTGGTACTAGCGCTTGGCAGCACTTTTTAGGAGTCCCATACCCGTCCCGTTCCCGTGCCCCTTCCAAATTCCTTATCCATTAACCGACTACCTGCCGCTGCCGGCGTCACGACGTCGCTGCTGCGCCTGAGACACGTCTGCAATTGAGATTTGTGGCTCTCTTTTCGTTTTGTTGTTGTTTCGTTTTGTTTGTTTTTTTCACAGACAATTAGGCAAAAGGCAAAAGCAACGAAAACGAAACAAAATTCTCAGTTTTTAATTTTTTCTTTTTTACTCCGCCGTTGCTTACTTACACCAAATACAAATCATAACAGTGGCAAACGGATTTAGCAGCAGTAGCAGTAGCAGCAGCAGCAGCGCAGCAGCAGCAGAACCTGGCAGAGTCAGAAAACGCAGCAGCGACAGCGCCAAACTCCAACAAAATGAGTTGGGGTACTGAGCTATGGGTAAGTTTTTTATTTTAATTTTAATTTTATTTTTTTTTTATTTTTATTCTTTTTGTTTTTTTTAGTTTTAAAGCTTTTTTGTTGCACTTTAAGCTAAGTGCAAGTGTGTTATTCGAGCATTTTCTTTAACAATATCTCTCACGTTTGTTCTCTCTCTCTCCCTCGCTCACTCTCTCTTGACCAACATGACTTAAAAATACTTAAAAACTGGTTTTGCGTGTTTTATTTAAATTGCGGCCCGTAAGCGTTAAATTCTTTTCTTGTTTTGTTGTTGCTTTTGTATTCTAAATTTTTGTTGCTGGTTTTGTTTTATTTTTTTTTTTTTGGTACGTTCCAGGCAGCCGTCATTTTTGCTGCTTAACTGTTTTTCCATGGCCTCCTGGTGCCATTTG